>CAIGQQ010004826.1:317630-337341 GCA_903798035.1 Danio albolineatus | reverse complement strand
TATATATATATATATATATATATAAAAATAATTTATTCCTATTTTTTCTTACACCATCCAGTAATATATAATTTATTCATATTTTTTTCTTTCAATATACCTGTCAATGACTTGGATAATGAACTAAATCCATCCATCCTTGGGAATTTCTTATCAATAACCTTATGTTTTTTTTTCCTTCATTTTTTTCCAACCTTAGTCTGCAGGTTGGTGCTTTAATAGACTTGTCTTAAATTGCTAATCCACAAGAGATGATGATTATTGGGATAAACGTTCAGAATACGACTTTGTATACAATTACATTTCAGCACTTCAGCAGGAAATGGACAGCAACTCTTAAGTAGAATGCTGAACAAGTTCTGCCACAATTCATTTTGACAAACGCACATGAATTCGCAATGAGCATTTGCAACCACGTGCAGAACATGTAAGTTACTAAGTCTTTTGTTTCAGTATGACAATGCACTTCCAACTAAAACTAAATATTGAGTAGGGGTGAGGCTTTCTTTTTGCACGTCATTCCCTCATAGCAAAAAGAGCTGTTGCTACTGAAGCCCTCAGGTTGACATCTATGTTGATAATGAAAAGCAAATGTCAGACTTTCATTGAAGATTACTTAAACAAACAATTAATTATTTACCTTAAGAACAACAACGTGAGCTGGCAAAATAAACATTGCAATTTTTGGTTTCATGTGCACTTTAAGAGCCAAGATGCATCGTTACTGGGGAAATGCAGCCCAGATGACTGTCTGCACCTGTACCACTTATATACTCATATGCATGGGTGTGTTTCAATATATAGATCTCATTCCCCAGATGTCATTGGTCAGAGTGGATATTCTCCTAAAAGGAATCCCAGTCTCCAATATAATGTTAATTTCACCTCGTTTAGAGCTGAAGATTACATCCGGAACCAAACAATTTATACTATACAATGCTTTGAGTTACTTTACGAACAGGTTCCGCAAACATAAAACATGTTAGTACACTGTATGTACACGTACTGCGAAATAAAGTGCACATGTTCTTATCCGCATTTGACAGTCATCATGTCTAACTAGTCTTTCCAAATGTGAGTGAATACATTAATAATGATTCTGCTGACTGCTACAACATTTTTTTTTTGTAAAGTAAAGGCATTTTGAATTGTTTAAAACTACTTTTTTCCCAATGTTAAGTTTGGGAATAACTTGCGTATTAAAAACAGATAAAGCACACTTTGCTGAGAGGTGAGATTAAGTGACTTTTGCGTGTGTTGTGCACACCGCAATAATGTAAACAAATAAAATAAAATAAAAGGCCTGTTTATCATGATCTGCAATGACAAAGCAATTTTTATAAGTCATTCATCGTCAATAAAATTTGGCAAATTCTTGCAATTCTGTGATCGCTGTATGTAACTTGAATCACCAAATAAAAAACCTCCAACTAAACACTAGCACTACTGACGTGAAAGCTGCAGTGAATGAGAAAAAGTTTGAATATAGTGCGCAAGGCCTATCAACCAACTTTATGGTGCCTCAGATGACCAACTGTCATTACAATAAATGATGTTCAGTTGATTTGTTGCTGCAAAACACTGTAAATGTGAGCACACCTTACAGTGTTAGTACTGCAGAATATTTCATATTAATCAGTATTTTGGAAATGCCTCAAAAATACCTGTGTAAGAAAAGACTTATCTTGAATTGACTTATGCTGGAAACTGTCTGGTGTTCAACCAAAAATACTGATTAAGAAAGACGTTCCTTAACAAAACCCCCCTTTAGCATCTTCAATGACTTAACCACTGAGACGAGTACAAAACACAAATCTGTACACTGATCAGTGCTCATCCTTAAAAGCCAAAAAGTTCACAGTTGCAAGATGAAAAGCCACTCGCATCCCTCCAGTTGGAAAAAAAAGTGTCTTCTTTTGAGATGCAGAACTCTCGCTGGAATGTCAGCTCGCTGAATCTTCAGCTAATCACATTAGATGCAGACAACCATCCAGATTATGATCTGTTAAAGTTAAGCAGATGCTGGACCTGTTCTGTTCTACCATAAATTCTCCTGAAGGATGAAGCGTGAGTTACGTCTCAGGGTTGGTTGTGGTCATGATCTTCATGTACTGGGTAAAGATAGTCTCGAAGGCCTCGTCTCTGTGGATCATGGCACCAAACACTAGAGGCTGCGAGGAAATAAAATATTGTCACACTTTTCTAACTTATTAATTAAAGCTAAACAAAAGTGTGATATACTTGTAAAGTCACTAAATAGCTTATAAGCAGGACATTAAATATTAATACTAAGGGTGCATCGAAATGAAAATTCTGTTGCAAAACAGAATCTTCTGGATGCATTTAACTTAAACTGAAACTCAAAATTGCTTCAGCAATTATTTATGTTATTAAATAACATATTTTTGTAAGACATTTCAAATTTAATTAAATAAATAAGATTATACTGATTTTACAAAACACAAGGCAATTAAAAAAAACCCCCACACACATTTTATTGATAGATACTGATTCGAGAGGTGTCTTTTTACCAGTGTTGCACAGTATCGTTATTACAAGCAGCAGGAACACATATATTACATGGCCTATTGGTTCATCCTATTTAGAATTTTGACCACCTTGTTGCTTTGCTTGACATAGCAACAAACCGGCTTTTGCAGGGCGCAATGAAATTAATGGGATTCATAGCGTAGTGCTTTCCACATCTGGTGTGAAAGTAAGTCAAAATTTTCAGCTGATACTTTGGTACATATCAAATTCATTTACTCAGTAAAGCTGACTGATAGGCACATGTGTCATAAGTTCAACAAACTAAGTCACTGTCAGATCTTGATGCCCAATTCCAATTTGTTGCCTATATCTGATTGTTTTGCCTGTCCTTTTACACGTTCTTTTAATTGTGGCCAATATCTGATTCTTGTGTTTACACTTGCCATACAATTTACGGCAAGATACAATTTACGAAACCCCATTTTCAAGAAGGCAGGTAACTTCTGCCGTCGACCACTGACCCCTTTCCTCCTCCATGTTTCCTCTATTGTTGTTGTTTACAGCATTGGAGTCTCCACACATGCTTTTCTTCTATGTCATTAAACCGCGAAAAAGTACCACATTGTCAGTAAATCCAATCTGCCTGTCTACATGATAGTCGCATTGTCACAATTTATATCTGATTTATTTCTACATATGAAGGAGGCCTGAAACCCATCTCTGAATATCTGAATGCATGCTGGTTTTTTTTTTTTGTGTTTACACGGTCATAGAACAGATCCGATCTGTGTCAAATATGAGCAAAAAATCGGAATTGGGTCACATTTAACTGCCAGTGTAAACGGGGCCTAAATGTATTTTTTTTATTTTCTAAAATGATAATTAACATAAAATTTTTCAAAATAAATAAATATACACTAGAATTGGCAATAGGTGACACAAGGGCTGCACAAATAATTGAAATATAAATCAAGATCACAATAGCGCGTTAAACATTAATGTCACTATTGACTTTAAAACTGCTTTAAAATGTGTATAAAGTATTGTGAAAAGGACTACACAAATTGACTTGATTAAAGTACCTTTTGTGTTGATGGGGTGGCAATAGAGATGCCCATTCCAGACCCTGGCAGAACTGATAAAACTTTGTACTGTGAGGGGAAAAAAAAACAGGTTATTGTTTTGTAACTCACTTCAGTCCACCATGTAACTGTATTTTTAGCTGAAAAAAAAACTGTTTATGCTGCTTGATGTTGCAAGCTGTGTTTTTTTTTGTAACTGTGTTTTATTTCATTTGTAGTAATAAACACATATATGTATATTATAGTCATATATATGTATGTATGTATGTATGTATGTATGTATGGGAGAAATAACTAGAAAAACAGTCAAACTACTTGCTCTATAAACAAGTGTGTTTATCAATTGCACAAAACAGCTTACCTTCACATTGCAGAATAAGGTCAATAGCCTTTTAGCATAGCGTGTTTCATACAACGTTTCAGCTTTTATTTAACATACAAACAAACAAAAAAATTACATGGCACATACCTTCTGGATATCTGTGATTTCCACCAATTTGATGACTTTGTTCTTTTTTGAAGACCCCGATCGTGAGCTGGAGCTTTCAAAACACAGGTAGCTGATAGAGGGAAAACCAATGATTATTATATATACAGTACTGTTGCTGTAGTAGAGTACAGTGGAGAGTGTCTGTTTTGCTGCCTGAGAAAAATGTACTATGCTAATCAAAGCAAGTTTATATATTCGGGTTCAATGGGTAATAATGTGTTCATTGTTAAACTGGGTAAACACAGTGGAGGTGAAGTGTCATGGTTTCTCATTTCATGGTCATGTCATGGTTCTCTTTTACAGCTACATGACAGAGTGAATGCAAATGTTTATCGGAAGCTCCTTCATCGACTGTTTTATTGTTTTTTTTTTGTAATCAGCCAGCAGAAAACATCAAAATAATTAAATTGCCGGCCAGAGTCCTGAAGTAAACCTGATTGAATATCTCAAGGGAAATCTTTGGCAAAGTTCTGGCTAAGGATCTTTCTGATTCTGATGACTTTTGTTGATGTGCCTTTTGTTATTTTGTAAAATACTAGCCACAACTAAAATTCATTTAAATTGTGTTGCGTTAAAAAAGCTGACGTTCAGAAGCTGATGTCTTTATAATTCTGTTCTCGAACTTTGATATGTGGAGCCTTTTAAACTGTTGTGATGTGAAATTATGCCATGAAAATATTGCCAATATGCAAGAGAACTTTGTGAGATACAAAGCAAATGTTTCTTACTTCTCAGTGACAAAGAGCATTCCATTGCGGATGTAGTCAGTTGGCATCTTCCTGTCTCTGTTTATCAGACAGCATCTCCATCCGTTCTCACATACTGAAAGACAAATTCATAATTTGGTTGAAGAAACCTGTTACTTAAACTGTGATCAACTCAATTCTGTTTCATATTCTTTCTATTCAGCTTTCAAGTGCATTTACAGTAGGATGCATAAAATGACAAAAACAAAGTGACAGAGGGGACTCACTGGGCAGAGGTCTCTCAATTTCAGGTAAGTTGAAGATCTCATGAAATGCTCCTTTCTTTGGGTTGTGTGAACGGCCACTCTCTTCTTCTCGGGTCACTCCGGGTGGAATAGTGGCTAAACTACTCCGTGATACTACAGGCTGAACCTGAACATAAAATATAGGGGGCATTTAATACCTACAACAACTCAAAGAAGCCCTTCGCATTCACTGCCAGGCATAACAATAAAGTCAACAAAAAAACAACATCGCCAGTTTACTTTCATAATGTGTCGCTTCTTGGTAAAAAGGGACATTTGAGATCTTTGTTAGCGTATTAGAGACAGACAGCAATTATTATTTATTTTATTTTTAGAAGTTAGTTAGGCTAGGTTTTTTTTTCACCACAATGTTTAAGTTTTAAATTACTTTTGACTGTTTTGATATAAAAGTCTATTCATTTCATCACAAAAAATGTGTTGACACAAACAGAAACTTGACAGATCTGCTGGGTCAGTGACCTGACTGAATGCGTGCAGATTCTAATAATAATTAATATTGGTTAGTTTTTATCTCTTTGACTATATTTGAGTCTCCTCTTTTTCGTCAACAAAATGCGATGTTCATTCATTAGATGAGCAGATCAGAGCATGCACATTCATTGTATTCAGTCAATTGGACCTGACAAGTTTCTGTTTCAACGTACGTGTGTCAACCTATAGGCAACGAACATTTTTCACCATTATTGTCGTTGACGACATTAACGCTGATAAAACATAGCATGCTAATGGTTCTCTCACACGTATTAGTAAAGTAAATAGGACTCATTTTGATTTCCTGTTGACTTTAGGCTCAAAGCAGCTCTTTAAATACATGAAATAGTTAGTTTTTAGTATGTTTTTTGCATTCATGTGGGTAAGTTGGGTATATATTGATATATTTGTCAGTGCGGTGATGATTTGAGAGAAGGAAAATGTTGATGTCAGCAAACACCATTGAGTTCATTTCCTGTATGCTGGCATAAAACACATTTTCAGTGTTGTAAAAGCAGTAAATCTATGATTTATACTTGTAATATTACCTTATTTCAAAACATTTAATAGACCCAGAATTATATTAAACTGAAAAAAGTTTAAAAATGATGTGAAACCAAAACGACATCAAATTGACATCAAGCATTACGTCAAAAAACATGTCCAAAACGCAAACTGTTTTGACTTCTATTTGACATCCACACATTGATGGCCTTTTGACCACCAAAAATGGCACACAAAGTATTATAATGTAAAAAAATCTTAGAAATTTCTTTATAAATTACAAATAAACAAAATATTTTGTATCCCTACAAAGAATGTGATATTTCTTGATGTCAAAATGACATTAAATTGACATAAATTAAAAAAAGAAAAGAAAGCACATCAAAAATCGATTACAGGACTGCCTGTAATTGATTTTGTGAGGTGTTTCTTGAGGCCAATGTTACATGCAAATAATACATTTTTGATGCCAATGTTAGATGTCAATTTGATGTCATTTTGTCATCAAGGTAGTCAATTGACATCAAAACCATTTGCATTTTTGACATGCTTTTTGATGCCGTTTTGACATCAAGGTGCCCTCTGGAAAGTAAATCCATTTTATTTCAGCTGAGAAAACAATTCTCATTTTCATTTAGTCAGACAAGAATAACCATAAAAATTGCAAAAACACACAACAAAAATACTAAACCTTCACCCGCTAAAGCGAAAATCTAAAACTGAAAACTAATTCAAACTAGCAATAAAAGCTGTACTAGTATCGCAAAAATACTACATAGCATTGAAACTACTTGTTTTATTGGAGCAAAGCAATCATTTTTGTCTTGAATGGCACTATGCACTCACAGCATACCCATCACATACAGTAGTCTGTGAAAATGGATTTAAAATGGCACATTAGTTGTATACGTTACATTCATTTGCAACACCTACAGTACATAACATTTGATTAAGCAGTATAATAATAATAATATTTTTAAGGCCAGAAGTGTAAATAAAGAGGTGAAATAAATTAAATCAATCAAGAAAAGTCCATCTGATATTTCACCACATAACTACATAACTAAAATTCTTTTTTTTTAAAGCCCACTCCTCGTCCACATTATACTGCAACACTGCAAAACATCAAATTTTTATTGTATTACTGTAAATGCAAAATATGACATTAATTTTGAATTGTAAAATAATTTCAGTACATCATGGTAGTAACTGTCCATATATAATTTTTTTTAATAAACTCCATTTTATTGTCATATTACACATACAGCT
Source organism: Danio albolineatus (assembly GCA_903798035.1). Classification (NCBI taxonomy): domain Eukaryota; kingdom Metazoa; phylum Chordata; class Actinopteri; order Cypriniformes; family Danionidae; genus Danio; species Danio albolineatus. The sequence continues at coordinate 330,023 of CAIGQQ010004826.1, read as the reverse complement.
GAAGTCAGAATTATTAAACCCTCTGAGTTATTAGCCCCGTTTATTTTTTCCCCAACTTCTGTTTAACTTCTGATTTTTTTCCCAACACATTTCTAAACATAATAGTTTTAATAACAAATTTAACAACATTTAATAACTTATTTCTTTTATCTTTGCCATGATGACAGTAAATAATATTTGACTAGATATTTTTAAAGACACTTCTATACAGCTTAAAGTCACATTTAAAGGTTTAACTAGGTTAATTAGATCAACTAGGCAGGTTCCGATGGTTTGTTCTGTAGACTATCGAAAAAAAAAGAGCTTAAAGGTGCTAATAATTTTGAGCTTAAAATGCTTTTAAAAAAATTTTAAACTGCTTTTATTCTTGCAAAAATAAAACAAATAAGACTTCTCCAGAAGAAAAAAAATATTGTCAGACATGCTGTGAAAATTTCCTTGCACTGTAAAGCTCATTTGGAAAATATTTTAAAAAACAAACAAAATTCAAAGGGGGTTTAATAATTCTGATTTCAACTGTATTTAATAATTCCATATTTCCACATTATAGTTATATAGTTGTTTGTATTCAATATAAAGTGATTACTTTGTTTTTATTTTTTGAAATCATTACATAGAGCTTTTTAAATTTTATTACTGTATAGTATTTTATTACAGCACTGAGAATTTTGTCTGCATTACAACAAAAAATAATAAATTTTACATTATCATAATGGAAATTTGCATAGGATATATGCTTAATGTAATGTAATGAAAGTGACAATTGACAAAAAAAAACTGTTAATAACTTTAGTAAACTTAAAAACTGTTCATATATAATTTAATATATAATATTTTATATATTATAATGACATTTAAGTCCTTGCCCACAAAAACACAATCTTGAACTGGTATACTTTTAAAAAAAGCTCAAAAACATATTAAAAAAATCATAGATTTTTCTTATATGAAATAAAATAATAATTAGAATATCAAGTAATGATCATCTTCTATGAAGATATTTTGTATATTACAGTGCAGTAAACAATCTAAAAACTAAATGTTTGATTAGTAATGTGCATTGCTAGGAACCTAATTTGGATAATCTGAAGATGACTATTCTCAATATTTTCATTTGTTTTTGTTTTATCCTCAGATTTTAGTTATTCAAACAGTTTAATCTGTTTGATTAAATATTATCAGATCCTAGTGAAGAATGTAATTACTTTGTCCCCTGCTTTTGCTCTTCTCTGGTTTTCTTAGTCAACTCCTATATTAATAGGAGATTGTTAATTCAGTTGAATACTGAATACTAACACTAACAAACCAAAAGTTAATGGAAAGCGGATGTATTTGACTTATTTTATTTTCATTACGACTAGTTTTGTGATCCAGTGTCACATAAAATATTTCATTGATTGCAATACTGTGGTGACATACAACATGGACAAACAAATTGGCCATTAGACCGATATGCGCATTTTAATCCATTTAAACACAAACGAAATTCATATCACAAGGTGCATCTAAATCCAAACACACACACGCACACATACAGGTAAATAAAGTAAGGTCAGCTGGTCTGATCACACACACATACACACACACACAGGTGCCGGTAAAAGCACAGCACAATCCCTACCTTCTCACACCCAGACAGCTGAGAGAGAAACACAACAGATTATGTGTGACCGTCATGTCAGCGACACACACTGATGTTTCCCCTACGAGGCAACACCAATCACTCTCATACGCACAGATTTACACAGAGCCTGACGCTTCCAAACAAATCTTTCAAACGGTTATGACATTTAAAGTGTGAAATCACCCAGGAGGCTGGTGTTAGAGCGTGGCATTGAGTTTTTCCTCTTACCCGTCGTGACACAGTGGCATTGCTGCGTTCTTTCAGCTGCGGGTCGGTAGGCAGGTTGTTCCACATGATGTACGGCGTGTCGTATTTGTCCCGTAGTTTCGGGCAGCTCTTAAACAGGAAATCTATAATGAAGAATTTGATGCCCGCATAAAGCCCTAAAAGAGAAACAGCACACATTCGAAGAAAATTGTTCATTTTAGCCTGATGTATTTCAGCACAAGTTTGTTATTTTCATTAAATGAAATGTCATTTTATGTACCATGGTAAAAACACTTTATTTCCTAAAATGCTACTGTATAATTTGCTTAAAATGCCTGTTTATGGGAAAAACATCAAATGAGCTTTACATGTGCAACCCCATGTTAAAATAACATCTGTAGCACAAATATGGAACAAGTTTTATAACATTTTCATGAAAATCAAAAAAGTATGCATGCATGTGGTTTCATCTCAACATGTTAAAGCGGTAGTTAACCCAAAAATGTGTACTTAGTATTTACTCTTTCTCAGGTGGTTTCAAACCTAAGTTTCTTCTGTCAAACACTAAAGCAGATATTTTGAAGAATGCACAAAACCTGTAACTATTGACTAGGTCACACTTTATTTTGATGGTCCGTTTGTTGAATTTAAGTTACATTGCATCTACATGCCAACTAATTCTCATTAGAGTATAAGTAGACTGTTAGGTTGGGGTTAGGGTTAGGGTTAGTGTAAGATGACATGTACATGCAAAGTATCTTATAGTCAGCTAAATGTCTGTTGAATGTCTGTATCGACAGATATTAAGCTGACAGTCTACTAATACTCAAACGGACCATCGAAATAAAGTGTTACCATTGACTATTTTCCTACTACGGAAGTCATTGGTTATGGTCTTTCAGCATTGTATCTGCTTTAGTTAATGTTTCTTCTGAAGAAGGTTTCAAAGCTTCAGTATATCGTCTTTTGTGTTCAGCAGAATAAAAGATGTCATAATGTTTTGAAACATTATGAATTAAAGTGTGAGTTACTGAAAAAAAATATATATATATATATTTTGGAGTGAACTATCCCTTTAAGCTCTGTTATTATTCAATAAATGACATTGATATATTGTAGTAATATTTAATGAAAATTGTTTTTCAAACTGCAGCATTGGAGAAGTACTTCTTGGCAATTGGTGATTTTTCTATTGTTTTTCAAAGTAAACGCATGCTTGATGGATGTGTGTGACTGTTAAGATCATGTCTTCTACCTTTTGTCATGTAGCACTCATGAGCACCACATTTTTTGACACCATGTCAAGCTAAAAGATAAGGATGTGGGATAAGAGTTGCAAGTTTCTGTTTGCAGGCGCTCAGAGCCTGTGTTTATATATACCTGTGCTTTATGTTGTGCTTTAAAAAAAAAAAAAACTATACCAAGCCATTGCCTCTCGCATTTTGTAGGAAAAAAGTCACATTCAGTGTAAATGAGCCCTGAGGGTGCAAACAATTTCCTCAACGAATATTTTAAACTACAACTAAACAAATCACTGAACAGCAGGTAAATCACATAAGTCGATCTCTCTCTTTTGTATAGCTAATTCCTAATGGTTGTAAATACATCGATACATCAGAGAAATGTTGGGAGAATTGCACAATAATCAAGAAACTTTCTGCATGGCTGCAGCAGGAGTAATGATATTATGCAGCGCTGTTAAAGAGTTACCTACTGTGCCTGCTGCAGTTGTTGTACATTTGATCCCCATTTATTTCCTGGTACGTTTGACAAGTGTGAGTGCTCCGAATCAGGCCCAGGCTTGGTTCAGTTGGCCGAGGTTGGAAGAGGTGTGCTTTGGCACAGTATACTTGTAGTGTGAGTGCAAAGTGGGCCTGTTCGCGAAACTTAAGACTCAACTCCACTTTTAAGGGACTGTGTCATATGGATTCATTCATTATTCTTACATTTCAATGTTTATTGTTTATACATTTATTATGTGAAGATGCAAACCCCTCACTGCGCATCAGCTGCACCTTCAGCGAACCTCCTAATACCTGCAGCACAATGATTTTCATGAACATTTACGAGCATCAGAAGTATTGGATGTGCTTGGCGAAAGATCTGTGTCTCACTGCACATCAAGACAACCGTGTCTTCCTTTAAGAATTCTGTTCTTGTGATCTCAAATCCTGTTTTGAGGCCTTTTGTTGTGTTCATATTTCAGTTAGGCCAACCCAAAGCTTGGAATCCGACTAGAACTGCTGAAATGGTAGCTCATGATTCTCTTAAGAGCAACCAAAGACATAATCTGAGCAAAAACATTATTATTTAAACACACTTATTTAAACGAACCCTACTATTGGAGCAGAGTCAGTATAAACAATTCAAAACAGGAAGGAACAGGGTGCTAAAATGACTCAGTGGACACATATAATCAACCCAATGCATGGTTGCGATTCATACAGTGTACAGTTAAGCAAACCCCTGTGCAGAGTAAGCTTTTTCTTTACTATATCTATTCAGTGATGTTACACAAGAGACATGTTTTATATGAAAACAACAAAAACCCACTTGAAACGGCAGTGTTTGTTTGTGAATGTTATGAATGCACTCGGAGTGTTTGTGTACAGAACATTTCTGGTGTTTATAGGTAATGGTTCTCACCAATCATGAAGCCCATTAGCTTGTAGGGCAGAACGCAGGAGGAGATGAAGGCCACCCATAGAGACACGTACAACTTCTGAGTGATCTCAGGCTGAACCCACATGAACAAACTGAGAAACACAAACACGCACACGCAAACATCCACTGTTAACACATAATGTACAGACACTGAGAAATATTGATTAGATTCCTTCTGTTTATTGGGTTATGTGTATTTTTTATACCTCTTAAGTGCCTTTATATTTCAATGATTTGTTCACATGCGAGTTGTAATGTTTCTTCCCATTTTATATCGTTTACATCCACATTACTGCATTTGCAAACGCTTAATATTTGCCCCTCGAAATCTGTCGATAAAATAGTTTCACAAAAAGTGTATGTTGCACTAAAATATGATTTTTATTCCTCTTCCATACTATCCTTTAACCAGTTTTATGTTTGCTGGCAAATAATAATAATAATTGTTTGCCAAGTTTCTTAAAAGAGAGCATATTTGTGTGAAACAGTTTCAAAGGCACTTAAACATGTTTTCTCTTCCAATTCAATTCAATTCAATTCAATTCAATTCAATTCAATTCAATTCAATTCAATTCAATTCAATTCATTTCATTCATTCATCGGGAGACTAATATGATTATTTAAAATATAATGAAAGAGAGAGAAAAAAAACATAATAATAACAAATTAAATGAAATTAAATGAAACCCAACTGTAAATTCATTCAGATGGCTTGTAATAATATGTTCTACTAGTTTTGTCCACTGGCTCTCAGTGTTTATGACCGCCTAATACATACTTTGCTGCTGTTGATATCAAACTGGATTTTTCTTCCAGGATATTTCTTAATTTTTCTGTATTTAATAAAGATGTAAAATTTGGTGTAATTATAGTTGGGAATTCTGCTGTTTCCTCCATTCTCTCAGAGCACATTGTGCACAGTCTCTGCTCTCACTTTCTCTCCATCTCAGTCTGTGTCTGCCTATCCCAACCTTAAGACAGTGAACACTCCGTCTGTATTTGTTGAAGGTTTGTTTTATTTGAGACTGTTGAACACAGCTCAATTATTCTCTCTCAATTTTTCTATCTCTCTCATCTCATAATGCTTTAACCATTGGTTTTATGTTTGCTAGTAAAATTTAGCTTTGTTTTTTCTTGGAAGAACGCACAATTTTAAAAGCAAACACAAACAAATATATATATATATATATTTTTTTTTCAATGCCATGTGTCTTTAAGGACTTCAGTAATTCAACATTAAAAGGTAAAAGTGTTACTTACTTTTTGATTTTCTCCAAAACATCTGCCATCTTACCAAAAAGATTCTGCAATAATAACAATAAAACATTAAAAAAAAAATAAAAATCGGAGCAATAAGCAGCATATGCATATTGCTAACATGAACTCATAATGAACAATATATTATTAAAATCCAAATTAATTATTGTTAACATTAGTTAACGCACTGTGAGTTGACATAAACAAACATTGAGCAAATTAACTAACATTAACAAAATAAATACTGTAATAAATGTTTTGCTTATTGCTTGTTCATGTTAGTAAATACATTAACCTTAACTAATAATTTTATGTAAAGGATTACCTACAATTTAAGAGATGCAATTATAATTCAAATAAAATAAAAAATATAAAGTATATTGTTTTATATTATGCTCCATTGTGGTGTTCAAAAACATGTTTTTGAAGTGTTTTACATATGTTATTAACATTTATTTATATTTCTAAGTTTTTAATCAAACATTTGGCCTGAAGTCCTACAGTAGATAAAATGAGAAATATGATAACATATAAATGAATAGATTTCTGATTATGTACTTTAAAATATAAATACGTAAATAAATAAATAAATAAATAAATAAATAAATAAATAAATAAATAAATAAATAAATAAATAAATAAATAAATAATATAAACTATTAACTACTGATTGAATTCCTAAAAATGCTACTAAATTGTGATAGACATCATTATCAGGATATCAGATGACTTGATTTAGAATTACGTGATATGACAAACTTGTAATATTAAGATAGAAATCAAGTAAAAAAAACAAACAAAAAAAACAATGACTATTTGCTATTTTTTCACATTACAGAATAACAATAAAGTCATCCAAACCAATAAAATGATAATGGATTAATGGGAACTGTGATCAACAAAAATAATTTATTATATTTGTCTAACGCACTTGATAATGGGCATTCATCATTTTTAAACCGTACTGATTCACATCTTCGTTTAAATGCTGATTACTTTGTCTTTCAGTATTATGTTAAAATATATTCCTGTTTTAGCAGAAGCTATCAGATTAAAACATCCTCTAACTGCAACTGTGATGACTGCAAGTAAACCCAAGTGGCACATTTTTACTTAACTTAAAATGTGTAAAAAAAAGTCCTACAAAAGCTTATACCTGTGCTTTCTGCGCAACATCTAGAACTAGCTGAAACTTTTCAGACACAGTCAGGTCTTCCTTTGGAGGTTCCTGGGAAACAGACCACAAAGAGGAGAAAATAACATATGTATCATATTAAAACAAAGGCCACTGATGAGCAAATATTACACCGGAAAATCAATTCTTACCACAGGTTCAGAAACTTCAGGCACAATACTCCACTGAATTCTCCATCCTCTATAGAAAACAACAACATTTAATGCATTTGCTTGCATTTTTTGTGTTAATATCTGCAGTTCCAAACACTACACATTTAAGATTTCCAAATAAACTTCACAATTTTAAAGAAACACACTAACATAAATGTGAAACTTTAAAGTAGAAAAACTTAGAATAGTATTAATGTACTACTACAACCATTGTTGGTTTATTTAAAGTGTCTGTTAAGTTTGTGATAATGCTTTAAAAAAAACTGACATTCTTAATATAAATACAAATTCATATGACAGGCAACTAATACAGAGCAATTTACAAAACAGGCTAAATTATACTAGTTATACCTAATCAACATATTGAATGTAACTCCTAAAATGGTTTGGCAAAATTGTATTTATATAATAGTATCTTATGAAACATACTTATGAAAAAGAAACTTACTTGGCAATGAGGTAATTCAACGACAACCTCAAAATGGCTAAGAACAGAAACAAAGGAATAGCCCAGCCATGCCATGCTGCATTCATATAAATCTGGAGACAAAATACAACACAAATTACACAAGATTAATATATGAATATCTTGAAACAAGTTTAAATACTTAAATGACATGCTTGAATTAAATAAAAACTAAACTAAAGTAAAAAATAAACATAGACGATAATGTTTAATAAAAATGCTTATTACATAAAAGCTAATTCCAAAATATCCTAAAATAATAATTGCTTGAGAGTTTTATTGATATTTTATTGAGATAAAGCAATTTGATTTTGAAAAAATCTAATGTAAATACAGTTTATTGTGAAATGAGTTGTAATAAGAAAATGAGCGACTACATGCCAGTCTTGCAAAAATAATCAATACAAATAACCTATATGTGTCAAAAAGAATTTTATATGTGTCAAGAAGACTTTTTTATGCATAAATATGGCCACTCACAATGAAGGCAATCGCTGACGTGTAAACTGAGTGCCAGTTGGATAAGGCGGAAAGATTCCTTAAGAAATTTGTCACTGGTCTGGCACCCCGTTCTAAAAAAAAAGAAATAAACAAAGAAAGCATATAAGTAACAACCATACATTCATATTAATGTCATCAACATTTACCGTTTAAACAACTTTAATTACAAATTTGCACTTACTAAGTCGTCGCATATTTTCGGTTAATCTGAAACAAACATAAAATAGGCGAATGTCAGTCTGAGCTGTTTAAATAGTCTTCCAGGCAGGCAGCTTGATGTCAAGACATCAAATTGACATCAAGCATGACATAAAAAAACATCAAAAAATGCTAATCGATTTGATGTAAAAACCTTGACGTCTATTTGACATCAACACATTGATGGCCATTTGACCAACAAAAAGGATTGGTAACACTTTATTTTGATGGTCCATTTGAGTATTGGTAGACTATCAGCTTAATATTTGTTGATACTGCTCCTTCAACAGACATTGAACTGACTATAAGAAACTTTGCAAGTGCATGTCAACTTACACTAACCCTAACCCCAACCTACCAGTCTACTTATAATCTAATGAGAATTAGTTGCCATGTAGATGCAATGTTACTTCAACAAACGGACCATGAAATAAAGTGAGACCAAATAATTATAATGTAGTATTTTTAATCTAACTGAAAGCTCTGATTTAATTATTGTATGCCTACAATGCATCGAAACTAACAATGTCAAAATGACATCAAACTAAGAACAATGTTGTCAAAAAAAATCCTCAAAAATTACTACAGGAACCCATTTTTGACGTGTTATTAACACCAATGTCACACTGTTTCCTAACTAAATGCAATGCAAAGTCACAACACATGATCAAAGGTATATTTTTCCATGTTAAATTGAGTTTTTGTCATAACCATTTGCAATAGGGGTGTGCAGAATTTCTAGAAATGTTCTATTTCTGCGACGTCGCTGCAAATCATAAACTAATGTGACAATTATCACCACAGGGGGTAAAGTTTTTGTGCTTCATTCAGTGTTAAATGCTACCAATGTGGGTTTGAACACCATTTTACATGATATTTATTGGCAAGCTACTGGAAGCTGCATAAAATTGTTTACCTCAGATGTTGAAAATGTTATTAAACGGCTGGAAATGAAAGTCAGCCTACTTTTAATAATGTTAAATAGCTTAAATATGTATTACTTAGATTATAACTAGGGCCACACGGAATCTGCGCACGCAGAATTCTGCAGATTTCTGCAGATTTTAGCCCATCAATGATTCTGTTTATTTACTGGTCTAAATGTATATTTATTCAGTTTTCAAATCATTTCAGTAACAACATTGACTAATATGAAAACATTCATATGATTTATTTACAATACAGTTTGTAAAGTACTATTTTCTGTCTTTTAGAATAGATTTTATATGAGAGACTTGCTTTGTTTACCAAATAAAGTGGATCTAATTGGATTCGCATTGTAAACATTAGATAAAAGTTAAAAAGGTAATATTTTTTATATGTTAAGGTTTTGGTTTTGATACTCCCAAAATCATTACGCATAAATCCGCAGATTTTTAACAAAATACTCTGCAGAAATAGCAAAAAATGTCCGCAGATTCCATCTGGCCCTAATTATAACCCATACCATTTCGTTGGGAGTGCAGTGGCTGACATTTAAATAAATGGCTGTAGTAAGTAATAAGTGTCGCGTTGCGTTTGGTGAAGACAGCCAACTTGTTAGTAGCTGGAGTCCTGTCACGTCATGTGTAGTTACACAGTGTTAGATATAAATTCGATGTCGTTTTGACATCAAGGTAGTCAGCTGAAATTAAACTGATTAGTTTTGTTTTTTGACATGTTTTTTGACGTCGTTTTGACATCAAGGTGTCCACTCAGCATTCATGTCCTCGGAACGTTACCCTACAATCAGCAACATGACTAGTTTCTTCCATCAACCACAGGCTGTCTTGTATTTTTATTTCAAAGTGACACTTTAACCATGTAAATCAATGAAAGCCGACAGCAGTGGGCAGCACACACTCAATAATGCTCTTCTGAGACAGAAGGATGTACTTCAATAATCCCTGAGGGGACATTCACCAGACATAGACCTAATAGCAGCATGTATAATTGAGGCAGTTACATGCATTGACTGGACATCAGACCCACCGAAAACCACAAAAAGCCTGGTTTCAAAATAACTGTAAGAAACAATCAAACCAAGTCGATTCAAAAATTAACAAAGTTTACAAAGACTATTCTTAAGTAGATAGTTTTCCCAAAAATGCCATAATTTGCTAACCATTTCGGTTTCTTTCTTCTGCTGAACACAAAGGAAGATGAACATTTTTGACTTCCATTGACTTGTGTTGAACAGAAAAACAAAGCAATTGATCCACGTTTAAAACCACTTGAGTGTGAGTAAATGGTGAGAATATATTTTTTTTTCATTTTGGGGTGAACTGTCTCTTTAATAGACCTCAGTAAAAGTACAACATTATCTAAACACAAATGAAAATGTTGTAAAACCAGGGGTTCGTTCTTCATATGTGGATTACTCATTTAGCTGGATTTGGTTATTGACGATTTGACACGATCCAGGATTGTTTTGTTCTTCAAAACTCATCCGAGAATTGTCACGAGAGCAGGCTTATTTCATTTAAACAGGCTTAGGTCTTTTTAAGCAAAGGTAATACTGAAAGTATGTACCGAATGCTGATATTTTCTTACAGTAGTAACCTATAGGTTATATACACTTGAGAAAATATTAAAATAATAAAAATGATTTGATGCTTCGCAAAAGTTGCAGACACCTTTACCAATATCAAAGTGCTTTTTGATGCAAAATTAATTTAAATTCTATACCCCGATTAAGAAACTTATTAGGCCTAGGCTAAAGAAAATCCGATCTAAAATGTAAAAATAAATAAATTGGTAAATACTCTTGACACATGAAAATGTAAAGCCTGCAGTTCACATCAAATGTGTAAAGTTATTGCGTATTATATTTAACAAACAAATTTTATGTCATTTTGCTCACATGGATAATTAAATATTATTATATGATGTCAGTACCCTGTTGTGCCGTCAGCCAATCGTTGCATTGCTGATCGTGATTTCGAACATCGATAGATCTGTCCTTCACAACACACGCAATGATCTCAGATCAGTTCACCCAGCCATTTTAACCTGACTCGTGAACTTGTTTGAAGAACCAAATCAGCCAGAGATCAGTTATCAACATTAAAAGATCCAGAATCTGTCAAATCATCTTAGATCATTTAAGTGAGGTACGAAGAACGGACCACATGTGTTAACTTTTCATCTGATGAAACTCTGAATTGCATATATATACAGTACATCTTTCGTGAAATCTCATTATTTCTCAGTATTTTTCAAATCTGCTTTGAGTTGCTTACTTATTCATTTATTCATTCATTCATGCTTGACAAAAATGTTAAATATGTATCATGGAATTTCTGAACATATCACATTATTTATTAATGTATTTATTAACATATTACATTTTTTAAAATGTATTAAATCATGGTTTACTTTGTGCACTGCAGCATAAAACATTGTATGCTTAAGAGTTTTCAGAAAGGATTTTTATTTTTTTTGGTTTTTGTAATAATTACAATAACCATTACCAATAACAATTTTATAATAATTAAATTTCTGTATTTTATCAAAATAATGGTCTAAAAACCACAAACCTTGAACTAGATGGTCTTTTTTTAAGTGAATGAGACGAATAGAACAATACAAAAAAAAATTAAAAACTGTAATAAAAAGATACATTTAACAGATTATTCACCAGGAAACTAAACTTTCAAGAGACGAACAGCACATGTAACTGCAACCCTCTAAAAAGAAGGCCGGCTTTTCAGAACTGGGGCAGGTCTTCAAATGAGGGCTGGACCACAAAAATTAGGTGATCAAGTATTTATGTCTGATGTGCCAATAATGTAATCATACTTTTTTTTTTTTGTAACAGGGTCGAAGTATGGCATATTAAAGGAGTAGTTCATCCAAAAATGACATTTGGACATTTCTGTGAAGTGTTGCTTAATGAAGAGATATTTTTAAACATAATTGTTTTAATAACTAATTCGTTTTGTCTGTGCCATGATGACAGTACATATTTTTCTAGTTATTGTGCAAGATGCCAGTATTTTTCAGCTTATAAATGCAATTTAAAGACATAATGTAACTAGGTTGTTATACTGTAACTCTGCAAGTAAGTGTAATCAGGCAAGTATCACAGTATTGAATGACAGTGGTTTGTTGTGTAGACAACTGTAAAGGGGGCTATATATATATATAT
>CAIGQQ010004826.1:297840-317530 GCA_903798035.1 Danio albolineatus | reverse complement strand
TTTTTTTTTTTTTTAAATTTATTTATTTATTTTTTTTTATATAATAGGGGTATACTGCCATTGACCGCCATAGTATTTAGGTTCTGGATGTTAATGGCTGCTGGTTCACAACATTCTTCAGAATATCTTGTTTTGTGTTCAACAGAAGAAAGAAACCCACTTAAAAGTACAGGTAAGTGCATAATAGCAGAATCTCTTTTCCTGTTTGTGAACTATCCTTAACCTTCTGAGAAATACATAATTTGACTTCATTTTAAACATAAAAACCTCCATTAAATTTAGGGTTAGGCTAGTGTTAGACGTTAATAAAATGCAATTAAATGAGTAATTTAATAAATAATATAAATGTTTCTTGTTATAAATACTTTTTTTACATTACTTTGAGGGCCAGGTTTAGGGTTGTGGTAGGGGCTGACGTTAATAAAATACAATTAATATGTAATTTAAAAAATAACATAAATAATTTCCATTACTTATTATATATATAATTCTCATTCTAGCAACAAACATTTTTAAAAGATTTTGTCTCTCCACTAAGCTTAACTTATTACAAGCAGCATCCTAACCACTAGGGGGCAGCAGTTTACAATGCAATTTAGCTTTGGAAATGAAAGCACTGAGAGCAGTGAATGGAATGGTTAAGAGTGATTTCACCCTGATTTGAACTCTACTTCCACATCTGCGCATAATTTAAATACAGAAAATATGAATAATCTCCTTTGACGAACCTTTTAGCACTTAGTGGCTCCTCAGCCTCGACCGTGTTCTCCTCAGGCTGGAAGCGGAAATCTTCAATGTAAACCCCAAAGCGATCATACAGCCAGTTGTGCAGCCGTGAACACACCGTCTCCTTCTGCTGTTTGTCTATGGTTAAAGATCAGAGGCATTCATTTTAATTCATAATGCTCTATTAATCTGAATCAAGCAGTGAATGGGTTTAATGAGAGAGTGAGAGAGAGAGTGAGAGAAAGAGAGAGAGAGTTTGTGCTCTACATTCTCATTTCCTGCCTCAAACAAAAGAGGTTGGTTTGGCCTAGATGGTCTACAAATTTAGACAAGTGCTTAAAATAACAGCTGAAAGCTTTCCTGAAGCCGAGATTCCGGAATCATTAACCAAAACCACAAAGCAGAAAGAATCTCAATAAACAGGATTAAAAGTGACAGTTTTTACTTTAATACGAATGACTGGAAGACAAAATAACAATTTCCAATCAAAACAAGAAGTGCCATTTATTAAATTTTGTAAGGAAATTTGAGATTTATTATTTTAATATCAAAGTTTGTCAAAAATGACTTATTTTTGATGGTTGTTTTTAACATTGGTGTTACGGTGGCTTAGTGGTTAGCACTGTCGCCTCACAGCAAGAAGGTTGCTGGTTTGAGTCCTGGCTGGGTCAGATGGCACTCTCTGTGTGGAGTTTGCATGTTCTCCCCGTGTTGGCGTGGGTTTCCTCTGGGTTTCCCCCACCATCCAAAGACATGGTATAGGTGAATTGAATAAACTAAATTGTCCGTAGTGTATGTGTGTGAATAAGTGTGTATAGATGTTTCCCAGAACTGGGTTGCAACTGGAAGGGCATCCGCTGAGTAAAACTTATGCTGGGTATGTTAGCGGTTCATTCCACTGTGGTGACCCCTGATGATTAAAGGGACTGAGCTGAAGGTAAATGAATGAATGAATGTTTTTAGGGGTGGTTCGGAGTGTATTTTTTAAAGCTTGATTGTGTTTATGGGGAGCAAATCAATGTGTGCTCATGCTTCATTTGTGAAAAATCATGTTACTATTTCACATATCTTACTTTAATTATATACAGCTACTCAGATAACATGAACATGACTGTTCTATTTCCTCTGAAAGCCCACCCTCAATTGGCTCTGATTGGTCAGCTAACATAATGCATGTCACCAGGAAACGTCCTGTTATGACATTACAGCACACATGGCCACGCTCCTTTGCTGCGCGGCGTGTATGCTTGTAACCTGAAGGGTTTATGACATCATTAACCAGGATGTATTTTTTATAATCCCCCTAAGTTCATTCACTGAAGGCTTTGCTAAGCTAACTCTGTAAAGGCCATTGTCTCCCTTTGCATTGAATTTTCAGCGTCTTACATTCAGATATGTTGTTTATGTTCACACAGCTACATTAAAACATCAACTAACGTTTAAAATATGATACCGTAGTAGACCACCCCTTCAAGTAATAACCAGTGTTGGGCCTGTTCCTTTAAAAGAGTAATTAGTTATAGTTACTAGTTACTTCTAACAAATAGTCACTGAGTTAGTAACTGAGTTACATAATTATAAAATCAACTAATTACCATGGAAAGTATCTATGCGTTACTTAAAACTAATTTGTCAAATGACTATAAAACAAATATAAAACATCGTACACAAATCTACAGTATTTTAATGTTGTTGTGGGACAATGTGAGAGACAACGACAGCATGTCCTCAACTATATATCTAGATATTATTTTGTTTAATTCTGTCTGAGTAATAAGGGTTCATAGTGGAGAAAATTTATTTGCTTTGAAGTCGTGGCTTCGTCTCCTCCTTTGGTAGCAGAGCTCACGTACTAGTGGCAGCATAGCCACTAATTTTGTGGCAGCATGTGACGCCACTGTGAGGTGCTTTATTAGATTAGAATTACTTGTCACCAATGCAGAGAGACTCTTTTATCCTGGGCATAAGTTGTACGTTCTTGCCTTTCACCTCAATGAGGGAAAAGTAGTGCTTATATTTCCAGTTTGCAAATGCTACCTTTAAATGACTCCTTGTCATTGGTGTGTGCGAGTGGTGGTGCGTATACCTGTGTGAACACCCAACCTACTCTGCCCCTGACTGGCAAACAATGGAAATGTACTCTATCTACTGTCAGCCAATCATCACGTTCTCAGTTACACCACGTTCTCAGACACACCAATCACCGTCGCGGGTTGGTTATGTGTCCCGTCCCAGCTCTGAACACACACGCAGAGAAAGAAAGTTTCTATGGCTCAGAATGACACATCAGTGTTCTTAATTATAGTAACATGCATTTCATTGTCAGTAGCGGTAATGGCGTTGTAAAGGGAGAAACAGTAATTAATCTGATTACTCAATACTAAAAAAAAGTATCGACGTTAGTAATGGCGTTAATTTATCGCAACGTTATTCCCATCACTGGAAATAACTATGTTTGTCTTTTCAAATTCCAACTCAGAACGTTTTATATAAGATAAGCGTTATTAATTATTTTAAACTTTGTAATATGTAAGACTACTTTTAGATTTTTAGAAGACATATTAAGATTTTAAGACATTTGGTATTTTGAATTTAGACTGAAAAAAATAAAAATAAAATGCCTCACAGTACATTGTTTTCTTTAATGTTGTTTTTTTATCAAGCTAACTTTCATTAACTTTAGTACATCAGTGTTTGTCATAATTTTATGATTTATAGGGTGAATTTTGAGTTACATACAGTGTGGGAAATAAGTACTGAACATGTCACCCTTTTTCTCAGAAAACATATTTCTAAAGGTGCCGTTGAGCTGTCATTTTACCAGATGTTGATAACAACCAAAGAAAAACATATATAAAAACATAATAAATCTAATTAGTTTACAAATGAAGTTCTGTGCAATCAAATGAAATGACACAGGAAAAAAGTATTGAACACGTGAAGAAAGGGAGGTGTAAAAAGGCAGTGAAAGCCCAGATAGCGGCTGAAATCTCTCAGAAGTTCTTCAGCAATTAATACTAGCTGCTTCAGTCCAACATCTACATTATCAGGATGATGAAGATGAAACCAGAGACATTTCAGCAAGACAATGATCCAGAACACAGCCAAGGAAACTCTCAAATGCTTTCAGAGAAAGACAATCGAGCTGTAGAATGGCCTAGCCAATACCTTGACTTGAATCCAATAGAAAATACAAATTTAAGATCAGTTTAGATAGATGAAAGCCAGAGAACCAGCAAGATTTTAAACTCTGTTAAAGTCTGTGAAAAACTTACACCTGAGCAATTCATGTGACTTCATTCTCCACATGAGAGGTGTCTTTAAGCTGCGTCTTGAAGCTGAAATTTGTTTTGAGAAAAATGGGGATGTGTTGAATATTTATTTCCCCTACTGTATGTACAACTGCAGACCCAATAACATTAGGATTGTACAAACCTAAAAAAAAATTCTCTAAAAAGTGTAGAAAAATATAAACACACATTTTACATATTTTTTATGAAACTACCCAATCGTTATAACCTAAAGTAAAACATATTGATCATTAAACCATATTGTCCATCATATTGTATAAATCCCTTTCTCTAAGCTCACTGTAGTACATTTTGGGATTGCAAATATTGCTTTCTATTGATTTAAAGGTGCAGTTCACCCCCAAATTAATATTTTTTAGCATTTACTCACACTCCAGTGGTTGTAAATGTTTGTGACTTTCTTTTGTTGAACACAAAACAATATATTCCGAAGAATGTTAGAAAAAAAGCTGTAGGAACAAAACATACTATGAATGTCAATGGCTGTTTGTTCCAGCAATCGTCAGATTATTTTCCTTTGTTTAATTCAATTCAATTCAAGTTTGCTTGTATAGTGCTTTTCACAATACTTATTGTTTCAAAGCAGCTAACTTTCTGTTTAAGTGAAGAAAGAAACTCAAACAGGTTTGTAACGAGTTGAAGATGAGTAAATGATAACAAAATCTTCAATTTACGTGAATTATCCATTCATTTAAGCATTCCGATCTACTACTATATGCATTTTTTCCCTATTATTTCTGTCATTAGGCTGACGGTTGTGTTACCTGTGCCATTAGCTGCAGCTGTCTGCTGTTTCCGTGGAGGTTGAGGTGGAGAATCTTCACACCTGATCAACAGGACACAAACAAACATCACAAACATCTTCAGGCCATACCAAATCTGCACACAGCAGGACTGCACATATTGCAGTGTCTCATATCCTGCCACTGTTATAACATTTTATAAGAATATATAAGGACCTGTTTGCATTATGAGCAGCTCTGAGATATTGAGCTGTGAAAGATTTTGCCTTCAATACAGCAAATGTTACATGGAAAGTCTCTTTCATTTTTGAAAATGACAGAAACACTCAAATGTATTCTCAGTGTACAATAGCAAAATCCTCCAACATTTGTATGTGGAATTTTAGATCAGGTCAAATGCAGATAGAACCTTAAAATTACATAAAATGTGAAGAATTCCAAAACAAACTGAAGTAATAGAAGCATTGAAACACAAGCAGTTTACTTTACTAGTTCAGCAATTATTTTCATACACTCTTTAATGTATTCATTAAAAAATACTTTCCATTTATGTATGGTTTGTTAGGATAGCACAATATTTGGCTGAAATGCAACTATTTGAAAATCTATGGAAAATCTGAGGGTTAAAAAAATCTAAATGTTTAAATAATTGTCTTCAAAGTGCCAAAATTAAGTTCCTGGCAAAGCATATTACTAAAAATATGTTTTAATAAATTTACATAAGGAAGCTTACAACATTTCTTTATGAAGCATAAGATTTACTTACAACCCAAATGATTTTGTCATTAAATATAAACAAGTTAGTATTTCACACAAATGTACTCATAACGCTGGTTTTGTGCTCACATATATTTGTTTATAAAAAACAAACAAAAAAAACAAACAAACAAACAAACATAAAACTGGTGTTGATTTAGTTAAGCTTTTTGAATAAATATTTTTTCCTTGTTCAAGTTGAGTATAAAAAGCAGTGCTAATTATTTAGTCATTTGCAGATGTTCATTTCATGGAATATGATGGGTAATTAAACACATTATTGCTGGAACCATTAGTACTGTATATTTTTTCCTCGGTTTAGAGAGTTGTTTTAATTAAGACCTCACTAATTAAGACTTTTTGCGGCTTGTTCAAACTATTTTAAAAATAATTCATTATTTTAAATGAGCTGAAACAACAATATTCTTGAGTTTTTTGAGGGGACAACAACAAAAAATATATATATATAT
The DNA here is from genome assembly GCA_903798035.1 of Danio albolineatus. NCBI lineage: Eukaryota > Metazoa > Chordata > Actinopteri > Cypriniformes > Danionidae > Danio > Danio albolineatus. The sequence goes on along the minus strand of CAIGQQ010004826.1, from coordinate 311,524 downwards.
TTAATTTAAAGTTTAATCCAGTTAAATTTGTAAAAACAAAAAGTCATTTAACTTAACCCTCCTGTTACCCTAAAATTACACCTTTGTTACACTGGGGTAAATTATTATTATTATTATTTTTTTGCCAAAAGGTTAGTGTCAGGTAATTGATGTCTTTGTTGACTACTTAAAAACACTCTCAAATACACCCCTCCAAGTGAAAAACTGAACATTCCACAGAATAAATATTTAGAACATAAGGTTAAATGATGTCAGAATTGCATTTATTGGTTTCATTATCCCTTTAATTATCCTACCGTTTGTCCTCCATCAAATCTGAATCAATTAGGGGCTGACATGACCTCAGTGGAAAGAACACTCTGTACTGACATATTGCCGTTCATGACTCTATACGTACAGACATTGACTTCCTGCTGAAGGGTCACGGGGGGTGGGATGTAGTGGCTATTTTTATATCTCAGTGTGTGGCATTTGCATCTGATGTGGCCTGTCCTGCTGTGACAGCCAGAGAGACAACAGGACCGGGTCATTGAACACTGACAACACACATCAATTTACCACACACCATCCTCCTTTTTCCTGTGTCCCATGATGCTTTGCATAGATTAGAGGAGTTGCTTTTGGTAAACAGTCAGTGAAATGTTTTCGATGAGTACAATGAAGTGTTGTTATTCGTTTCACAGTTCATCCATTTGAATATTAAAAAAGAAACTGGTTACCAGATTAACCAATTGCCAAACTCTTTCTGCCTTCATTTTTTTTAAATTAAATCAAATTAACTTTTCCAGTCATTTAAACTTTAAACATCATTTAAACTGATTAAAATATTAAAATAAACTTTGTGTAACAATTGTTTTAGTTAAAATAGGTAAAAGCAACATAAAAATATTTATTAACTTGACTTTTTGGCATTAAATGTTTCTTTTAGTGTATGAATAACCCCAAAAACAAGACTTTCCACAGCGATAATATGGACGTCTGTTAGATATTACTGTTTTGTACATAAAAAACAACAGAAAATAATATGGAGGAACACATCACTAGTGGACTTCAAAAGAGATATGGCCATTTAATTACCTAGCACAGCAATATTTTTATGATGCATAAAAATAATGAAGCCATACTTATTTCTCCATTTCTTGTGACAGGACGTTCCCCAAACAGGAAGAGCAACCCATAATTAAACCCAAAACACTTAACCGTGTGCAATAGCGAGTGAACTATTTTCTATCCAATGACATTAGCTTAAACAGTGACTATTTCATGTCATATTTTCAAATGAACTTTTCCAGTCATTTAAACTTGCATCTTTTCAACTGACTAAAATATTAAATGAAACTTTGTATGACAGTCTTTTTAGTTGAAACTTGATTGATTTGTTAAAATAAGTTAAAGCAGCATAAATATATTTATTAACTGGACTTTTTGTAATTAAATGTTTCTTTCCACTTTCCACAGCAATAATATGAACGTCTATTAGATATTACTGTATTGTACATTAAAAAAACAACAACAAAAAAATATATGAATATGGAGGAACACTCTAGTGGACTCCAACAGAGCTATTAAATGATCTAGTATATCAATATTTTTTATGATGGATAAAAATAATGAAGCTTATTTCTCACTTTCTTGTGACAGGATGTTCCCCAAACAGGAAGTACAACCCATAGTTAAACCCAAAACACTTAATCATTTGCAATGGGCTCTATGCACAGCTAGTTTTAAAGCCAACGATAAACTTAATGTGAAAAGCTTAATGTGAATATTTTCAATTTCCCAAGGTTGTTTTGACAGCATTGATGTTGTAATGAAATTACAATACATTCAGTCCAATAGACCTAAGCATTCATTTAGTTGTTAAAGCATAAAACAAGATGAAAGACCATTGTAACCGCTAGCGCTGTCAGTAGCAACAGGCTAGCGCAGAACTCCCATTGAAAATATTGGGGTAAAATAAACTGCCATATTTTAAAGACATGGCGGGGGGAAAATGGAATTTAATGCAGTGCTTCTTGTCCGATCTGAGACCCACTTCATATCGTTTATCTAACAGGCAGTGAAGATCACTGATTTTTAAAGAAATCAGATCTTAAACATGACAGTTTTGAAATTGAAAGACATGTCACCGGAAGCCCTTGGGCTGCCTGGCTGAAAATTAAAAGCCCATGTGCATATAGCCCATAGCGAGTGCACTATTTTCTATCCAAGGACATTAGCTTTAACAGTGACCATTTTATGTCAAGTCACATTTATTTCCTAGCACTTTAAACAATATAGATTGTGTCAAAATTGCTTTACAGAGGTGAAGAAAACATTATTACACTTTGTGGTACATATTCATATGTCTGGCGGCTAGAATCCTAGTTTAGCTCTAGTTACATTAAAAGAGATAGGTTAAGTTGAATAGGAATGCTGCTGAAAATTTGGATATACTTCAGCATAGCTGAATAATAAGAGTTCAGTACATTGAAATGGCATACCATGAGTCTTTGTTTTTTTATTCTCATATAAATAATAACAGGCAAATCAAAACAAAACACTGACTCCTGGCAGCAATATGCTGGCAGCCAACCTTCCTTGAAAAATATTGTTTTGTGATCACACTAATGCTGTGTTCACACCAGACGCGGCAAGAGCAGAGAAATTGAGCTATTCGCGTGTGAACATTTGCATTTACTCGCTTCATTCGTGCGTGCAAATCTGCTTCATTCGCGCGTCAAATCTGCTTCATTCGCATGTCAAATTCACTTGAGAACAAACGCGGATTTGCGTGATGGGCAGGGCTTCTGTCTATGGCCTGGTGACTCTAGCTTTATTGCTAAATGGCCTAAATCCTAAAACAGATTTTACAGAGAAAATAATTGTGTTTATGTGTTTTATGAAGGCTGAAAAGCCGTGTCTGAGTCCACTAGATTCTTTCCAAGGTGCACCGAGCTCTGTGAGTTTACAGAAACATAACCTGGATGATGGAAGCTTTCAGCAGTCCTTCTGACTGAGCCAAGCCCAGTTTGATGACCTGTTGTCAGTGTCTGCAGGAGGATTTTTCACCCCAAAGAGGCATAGAGTCTGTTTAACTGTATCTTTTGTTAGTTTAATGTGTATATTGTGTTTTTGTTGCATTTGTTTGTAATGAGGCAACAAGCGCATGTAAACTGTAAACAAGTGCCAAATGCACATTTATGCATTGTGTCATATCGCTCTGCTCTTACTGTGATTTTTTCTGGTGTGAAATTATGACGATAATCTTCGAATGATGGCAAGAAACTCAACTGTTTCCATAACAGCTTCAAAATACTTATCTCAATACATCTCCCCAGCCTGTCACGACATCTATTTTTTGTTGTACAATATATTGCATCAAAATATATTGCGATAAATTATATTACTGTCATTTTAAGACCATTTTATGCCGCTCATTATATAATGACAGAATGACAATATAATATCACAATGCAAGTATACTTTTACAAAGAACACACAAAATTTTATTCTTAAAAATATTTCATTTAAAGTCATTTTAATGATTTAATATTTAGGCATTGGAATCAGAATGTGAAAACGCATATCCTAAATAAATGCTAATAAATGTTAACAAAAAATTGCAGGGTAAAAAGTATCAGACTGTGATTCCTGCTACCAGATCAATTTTCAGCTGTCAGACACCCACATGAAAATATACTATAGAAATTTATAGTAAATATTATAGCGCTTTAGGTAACACTTTATTTCGATGGTCCATTTGAGTATTGGTAGACTGTCTACTTAATATCTGTCGATAATGACGTTCAACAGACATTTAACTGACTATAAGAATCTTTGCAAGTACATGTCAACTTACATTAACCCTACCCCTTACCCCAACCCTAACAGTCTACTTATAATATAATAAGAATTAGTAATTAGCAATGTAACTTAAATTCAACAAACAGACCATCAAAATAAAGTGTGCCCATGCTTTCTTAACCATACTGACACTGACACCTCCAATAGAGGTACAGATCTTGCACAAAATCAGCTAAAATGTCAGCTAGAATTGTTTTGTTTTTTTTTTGTGTATGGGCCATATATATATTGCATCACCAATAATAATTGAGGTCATGTCCATGTGTTGTGTGAAAATCATTATGTGCCTTTTTGTATAAGTTAGCCAATATTTTATCCACAACACGACTCAGGAGCAAACTTTAATTTCATTTCATTCACTCACTCCTTCTAGCTAAAATAAACCTTTCTGCCACTTCACCCGAAAAGATTGTCATTTTGCAAGGAATATACTTAAAATATGTTTTTGACAACTGTAGTATGATTATTTTGCGCATGTATTTCAGAGTACAACAGACTGTGTGAGTGTGGGTGTGTGTATGAGAGAGTGAGAGAGAGAGAGAGAGAGAGAAAGAGAAATGGTGTCCAAAATTGCATACTCCCATACTATATAGTATGATAAAAATAGTATGCAAGTCGAGTAGTACTGTATGTCCTAATTCATAGAATTAAAAAAAAAAACAGTATGTGAAAAGCACCCAGATGTCCTACTACTTCCGGAGAGATTCTAAGGTGCGCATCAGATGGATGCTACGCTATCCCATGATGCACTGCAAGAGAATTCATGATTGGGAGTGAAGCAACACAACTGATGCAGATAGGTCACGCGATAATGACAAAATGGCGGATGTACATCGTACTACGTAATGTAGTATGTCCGAGTTCCATTCATACCTTAGACATTTTTAGTGTATAGAACGTAATTTTCCATTGGCCGAGTAGGCGATTTCGGATGCAGCCATAGAGAGTCAGGTACTGACATGAGCTGTGCTGCATCAGTGCATGGCTCATTAATATTCATGACCATTCCAAATAAGGTCAAAACCAAGCTTTTCAGTCTAGGGGTAAATCCAGTGATTATAAATGAGAAAATAAAATATAGTATCTGGTTCCTGGATAATATTTGAACTTACCTAAGCCAAGTATCTACTATGTAGATATCAGAGATCAATTTAATTTACTAAGGGTGAGAAGGAGGGTTAAAAATGATTTTTCTGATATTTTCTGGAAATCTACATTAGTTTTTTGTTTTGTGTCTGTGTGGGTGAATATGTGTGCATGTATGTATGTATGTGTGTGTGTGCGTGTGTGCTAAAACTGAACCGTAAATAAGAAGTGTTATGCAATTCTAATCCCTAATGTTATCCATTGTTTTGACAGGTTTGACACCAGATAAAGCAGATTTGTTGCTTTGTGTATATTTGTGTTTTTTTTTTTTTTTTTTTTGTGTGGTTTTTACCTGGTTTTAAGCACATCGTTCATCTTCTGTTCCAGGTCAAGTCTCCTGCTGCGTTCTCTTTCCAGCTCCTGCTTAAGGGTTTCCACATTGGTTTCTTCTCGTAGCTTCCGTAATTCCTCCTCTAAAATGATAAAAAAACCATATAACTACCACACACTTTTAAAAATATTTAATAACCTTTAAAACAAATATTATCATCTAGTCCAAGATATATGAGTATTTATATGTAGCTTAATTTTCATTTATTATTTACTGTTATTATTTACATAGTTTTGTAATAACCAGTATAATTTGCACACATTTAACTATTGTCATAAAATATACGGCTTTTGGATAATATAGGATACTTCAGCTTTATACTGGGGTCAGTTTGACTCCATATCTTTTCACTCAACTATGAATCTTCAGTAGTGAACTGCCCCGTTTGAGCCTATAGCTATGTACTCTACATGGTCTTTGTTCCCAACAAAGCATTTTAAATATTTAAGTGCTAATATGAGCCTCTGTCAAGCAGAGAGCTGTAAAGGCCTGAATAAGATCTGAATGAACATCAGCTTTCTATGTAAAACACTAGAGCTCAGACCAATGTTTTTTACTGGAAGTTCTTCTGCCTGATGGGTTCAGATGAAATGAATGCTGTCAACTGTACATCTCTAGGCAGACAGTCAATTAATCTATAATAATGTTTCTATTAACTGCATTTAGAGTTTCACTAGCCTAAACTGTCTAATATAGATTCTAGCTAAAAGTACAGGGATAGCATCCCTGTTGTTGGTTGTTTTACTATAAAGTACATAAAGTAAGTTACTATGCTTATACTAGCTTGTATTTAGGAATAGGTTTACACAAACTCACTCTTACACTTGGCAACTTTAATGTTTCTTCTGCATTTTCTTTTAGTCCGGGGCTCACTGGAAAACAAGACTCTTTTTTTTTTTTCAAAATGTAAAATGTCTTCGGGTACATTTTGTTGCAAGTTTCAGATAACAAATCCAATAGAGGGCGCTATTTACATTTTGTGAATGTGAAATATGTTAGTTGGAGTATGTTTTGTTGTGTATTTCAGACAAACGTCCTTCTTGTACAGAAGGCAAGGATGATTGACATAAACCAAATCAATAATATTTTGCACAGCGATCACATAGTTTTACGTAGATTTTACATTGCTTTAATCTCCTATGCTGTGTTCACACCAGACGCAAATAAATCCTGAACATTTTGAGTTTTCGCTTCATTTGCTCGTCAAATTCGCATGTCCAATTCACTGCACAATAGACGTGGCTTCACATCATGGGCGGGATTTCTGTCTGCCTGGTGACACTAGTTTCATTGCTAAATGGCTAATAGGGATTTTATTAAAAGAGTGATTGTGCTTTATGTGCTTTAGGAAGACTGAAAAACAGCGTAGATTACTTTAGCGCCTTGTCTGAGCCCACTAGCCTCATTTAGAGGTGCACCCAGATATCCTCCAGAACCTCCAGAGCCTATACCTGGATATTGGAAGCTCTCAGCGGTGCTTCCGACTGAGCCGAGACCAGTTTGATGAGTTGTTCTTCGGTGTCGGAAGGAGTATTTCTCCTCGGGACACCGAAAACAGTCACTATGTCATAATCATGCCCCTAAAAAAGCAAGCTCCTAATCAGTTAACGCGGCGTGAATGTGTGCTAAAGTTCCGATTTTCCAAGTCAATCAATTTGGGAAATTCGTGCGTTAAGCACATAAAACCTGCAAAATGCTCAATACACGCCATTCATGTGGCAAGGTGTTTATTCGCATCTTTGCATCAACTTAACATGGAAATCACAAGCACTTGACAATTCATCCGCGTCTGTTGTGAATGCACCATTACCCTCTTTTACATTTTACCCTGCTGTGGCATTATTGCTAATTGCTAATGCAATATCCATGCCTAATATCCGATGGCCAAAAAGTTTTAACTTTTTATCAATTGTTAAAATACGGATGTCTGGATTCAGCAAGTCCAGAGACTGTTGTGTACAACATGATTTATATAAAATTCTATTTTATTTGTGAAGTGTGAACAAATACTTTCTCAATTCAAATGAGCAGCGTCTTGGTCACGGAAACGGTATTCCATACAACACGACTTAACAAGCGGATATCTATTTTTTCTTCAAAACTGCAAACTTGTCCAAACATGCAACTTACATACAATTATTAAACTCCCTTATAATTTTTTTCTTTTTTAAATATTTCCAAATTATGTTTAACAGAGCAAGGATTTTTTTTCACAGTATGTCTGATAATATTTTTTCTTTTTTCATCTTTTTAATTTTTTAAAAACCATTTTAAGGTCAAAATTATTAGACCCTTTAAGCTATATTTTTTCGTTAGTCTACAGAACAAAACCACCTAGTTAACCTAATTAACCTAATGTAGTTAAACCTTTAAATGTCACTTTAAGCCTTAGGGGGGGCTTATAATTCAGGGGTTATTAATTCTGATTGCAACTGTATTCTGTATTCTCTAAACTGAAAGTTTAGGGCACATCAAAATTTCCCGGTTGCTAAAACCATCCTGGACTTCAGAGGAGTAAAAACTAGTGTATTACTTCACTCTAGTAACTTGAAAAATTAATGTGATTACATTATTGTAATAACACTGTAAATCAACTGCATTGTCAAATGCTATTAGCAACTTAAAACATATCAGTAACCATATCTTGGAAATAACATAAAACACTTTAATACGTCAACTGCAATTTTTAACATCCAAGCAATTTAGCATTCTGAACTTCCTGAGAAAAACGGCAATGAGAAAAAATATATACATTTAATACCAAATAATAATGCTGATTGTGTAAAAACAACAACTAGAGGGTTGTTCACAGCGTTTTTAATCTCACTGATGGCCGAATCACACAGTGTACTGTTCTCTGTGTCTACTCAACTTCAGCCAACATCTTTGGGTCTGTCTTCATTATTACAGAGAGTCCACATTGAGAACAGACTGATAATGATATTACAGGAATCAGTAAATCTGCTCAAGAGTCAACATTCTGTCTATAGTTCTCAAAGATTTCACTCCATAAAAAGAATCACAGAGAAAGACCTTGACAGTCTGTTAAAGAGTGCTGAAGGTATGTTTTATAAAGACACCAGGCATCAACATCAACAACACTTTTATATGAGATATGTGAATGGCTGCTAACTTTGCTTTATTTTAACCCTGCCGATCTCACTTTAAATAACATGGACAGTACTTGCTGTGAAAGTGAGAGGTGGGGCTATGTGCCAGTCTGTTACTGTCATTGCAAACTTTTCACTGATTTAAATGAACAAATCACCCAAAATTTTAAAATTACTAACTATTTACACACAAGTCTCAATTCATTATGGGTTTCCGTTTTCTATATAACACAAAATAAGCCATTCATAAAAGTTTGAAACCTGTAAGTAGTAAAAACAACTAATATTTTATTTCATGTACACTAGTGATCAAAGGTTTTAGAAGTCATTTTTAAATATTTTATAAAGAAATTCCATTTACTTACCAAGCCTACATTTTTTGGTCCAAAGTACACCAAAAAAGCACACTGTTTACATACTTTAGTATGTAAAATAACAGTTTTCTATATGAATATATTTTAAAGTGTTATTTTTTTCCTGTGGTTCGAAAATTGTATTTTAATCATCATTAATCCAGTTCCTACAGATTACTCATTGTAATCTGTGTATTTGATTGTACTGTAAATGCATCAATGTGCTGTTAATCAATTCATTTCATACAAAGCAACATATACACCATTTCAGTCAATAAACCAATGATCCCAGAACCCATCATTTACCATGATGAAAATACTTGATCCCTCGCATTGAGTAATTGAATTTATTCACAAAAACACTCAGTGTAATTACTTTGGATTATTAAACTGAATAATAGACTTTTTTTTTCTGCAAGAGATCAGGATCATTTGGTGACTTAAATTATGCCCCTGCATGTTGTATAGAATACTTAACAGAACATTAACTAGATAACAAACCCAACCCAACCCAACCAACCAAACCCAATCCAACATCAACAAACCAACATTAACCAACCTACTAACATCAACCAACCAACACGACTAAAAACACCAACCAAACCAAGCAAACCAGCCAACCAACACCACCCAACCAACCTACATCAACCAACCAACCAACATCAACCAACCAACTAACCAACCTACCAACCAACCAAACTAAGCAAACCAACACCACCAACCAACACCAGCTAACATCAACCAACCAACTAACCAACCAACCAACCAATCAAACTAAGCAAACCAACACCACCAACCAACACCAGCTAACATCAACCAACCAACTAACCAACCAACCAATCAAACTAAGCAAACCAACACCACCAACCAACACCAGCTAACATCAACCAACCAACTAACCAACCAACCAATCAAACTAAGCCAACCAACACCACCAACCAACACCAGCCAACCAATCAACATCAACCAAACAACTAACATCAATCAACAAATCAAACAAATCTTTCAGACCCCAACATTTTCAGTAATGTATGTAAATATTTAAAAGTATGTGATCAATGAAATTAGTAATTTTACTGTGCTTTTATTTATATCTCAGTCCTGGTTATTTAAAGGGATAAAAAACTCTATCAATGAACCCTCTTATTAACAACGAACCAACACTTCTGTCAAACGATCCAGCCTATTGTGTGTAGCACAATGTTTAGTGCAACATTTAACATGGATAATAGTTGGTTCGCAGTACATTCCTGTCGGACACGGACCAAAATGTTGGCATATCGTCACACCCCTTACAAAGGTTTCGAAATCCAAGCGCACTGCCTCACTTTATACCAGTTACACAAGCTCTGTGCAGCTATCTTTGCCACCAGGCTAACCCAAATTCAATCTCCTTATGTACAGCACAAGACAACTAACACCCCTAGTTGATTCTAATAGCATGTTGCTAAACTATCATATCATAAAATGCAATAGAAAAATATCATATGACATTTTTTTTTTTTATTAACTGAGCAGTACAGTTGAATTAAGTCACAAATTGTAAAACAAAGCGTTACAATGTAACAGAGTATAAGATAAAAAAGAAAGGTAGAGACTTAGGACAAAGTGGGAAAAAGATCAAAATCTTTTTCATATATAAGAACAACAATTCACATGACAAATACACATGCAAATGAAACAAACAGTGGATTATCTTTAAGAAACAGCTGGTGTATTTAGCAATAGCATTTAAAATCGTATGAACAAATATGAAAAGTAAATGTTCTGTTGTTATATTAACATTACATGAAAAGCTGACAAAAAAAATAAAACACCGTCATCATTCACTAACCCTCAAGTTGTTTTCAGCCTGAATGATTTCTTTTTAAACATAAATTGGAAAATCTGTGTAACCAAACAGCTGATTTTATTCGTGCCATCAACAGCCAGCAACTGTTTGATCACCCACATTTTTTCAGTACATATTTTTTTTTGCGTGTGTTCAGCAGTGTTAGGTAAGTTACTTTTAAAAAGTAATAGATTACAAATTACTGACTACTACTGGAAAATTCTAATCTGATTACATTACTAATAACTTAATGTAAAAAGTAATCAGATTACTAATTACTTTACTTTGAAGTTACTTTTAAAACATATGATTTATTTCATTTATTTATTTATTTATTTTGATGAGGTAAATTAAATTTTATATATATATTTATTACAGCATTTATTACAGAAATAAAAACACAGGCATGTAAGTGCCGTTTAAATTTTAAAACAATCAATGCCAATAACAAACAAAAATTATTTCCATGTTGGATTCTATGTGAACTACAAAAAAATCCAAAATACAGGCATTGCAAATATAGAAATTGGAAGAAAAAAATTATAATAATAAAGTATTGAATACAAACAATTGTATTCATTGTAAAGTTGTTTTGCGAGTTGAGAACATTAATTATAAAGTACAATATAAAAGACAAATTTTTGCTTAGTCCTCCTTAACATTAGCCCGTTGCTATAAGACAGTCCAGTCTATTGACATTATCGGGTGACAACACACACGCACGCACGCACGCACACACACACACACACACACACACACACAGACAGAAAGAGAGAGAGAGAGAGAGAGAGAGAGCGTGCAGTACAGCACACTCCCTTCAAATCATCACCACGCAAAACTACGGTTCTTAAAGTATGGCTGTATTTCTCAAGCAAGGATTCTGATACAGCAACGCGAAGCAGACGCTTTACAAAAGTTGCGTGTAGGGTGGAAACATGTCAAACTTAATAAAACATTTGAGGGTGCTTGGAATCAACTTAGAGAGGAATGGGCTGTCTTTGACAGCTTGCGACATCATGTGACACTTTCACTGAGTACATTTACATGGATCCATATTATCTATATTATCATTTATCCATTCCTCTGCTCATTAAACACACGCAGGGCCGGAGCAAGCTGAACTGGTGCTCTAGGTGAACGGTGATCACGCCGTCCTCAACCCGAAAATGAAAAAGAAAGTGACCGGTTTGCAGATGAACGTGAGGAGCAGCAGGGAGGGGGTAGGTGTCGTGGATTAAAGTGAGGACCAGGGGGTTCGCTCACTATTCTGCCACCCTTCTTGGCCGCCTAGGTCGCCTCTGTGGACGCGCCGGCCCTGAACACACGTGTTACTTTCTCTGCGATGCCCGGCGGCAGAGTAACAGCTCGTTAACTCACAGGCTCGTGCAAATGATGAGACGGACAAAAGTACTTGATGCATGCCCTTCTTGTACTTCTTTTAGTGCTTTCAGCTTCACAGTCCAAAACAGCTCCCGGGTGGAATTACAGGAGTAAACTTAACACAAAACCGGATCAAACTTTTTCCCTCTAATTCACCGCACACACACACACAGCACGCGCTCACATTCAACAGCATGCGTGGCGAACTACACACCCACAATGCCCTGCGCCATGGACTACAACCCCCATAAAAGCAGTCTTAAAGCGGCCACACCAGGAAAAAAAACTGCCACTGCGTTAAATGCGTAATTTTTTTTAACAACTTAAAAATTTCAAATTAATCGTCATGCGTTAAAGCGCTAATTTTGACAGCCCTAATATATATATATATATATATATACTTGTGTGGAATGGATGTATTTGCGTATATACGTATATATGTATGTATGTATATTTATGTATATATGTATTATTAATTTTTGTTTGTTTGTTTTGTGCTTAATGGTTATATGTTCCTAAAAAAAGAAAAGTATAAAAAAAAGAAATATATTTATACAATACTAAATAAGCTGCAGCTCTTTCAGTAATTTAATATTCACACACACATTAGCATAACAATATGCACGCATGCAAAAGATGCAACATGTGAACGCCCCATAGGCAGTTACACTTTTCTTCAAGTTTAGAAGACTCCTTTACTCCCGATCCTGCACAAAAATCCAATTCAATCTGTTTAGGCTGAGTTGGGCCGCTGTGTTTTTGGGCACTGATGTCCTCCTTGGTGACCAGTATTGTCGTAGAATGCTTTCCATTCAAGAGCTTAAACAAGTTGCTGGTCGAGTTAAAAGCAGTGGAAAGTTCTTTAGAGACTGGGCACAGACTGCATTTTACAGCAATATTTTTGTTTTTACCTCAATGACATCAAAGAAATGCCTGTATTTCCACTTTAAGAAGCAAACACTCTCATCAGCAGTCATTTCCACTTGTGTTCTCCAGCAATTTAAAAGTGCATGCTCATGAACTGACTATATTTCTTCTAAAAACTATATTTGTAATGTAAGTAGTGCAATTACACTGACTTTAGAAACTGTAATCAAATTACACAAATTTAAAATGTAATTCGTTACAGGGACCACTGGTGTATTGTTCACTTACTGTAAATGGAAAATTTACGTAAATGTAAATGGAGGTTTTAGATTTAAATTTGATTACATTAATGTTAAAGTTTCTACAGTTGTAACGGTTAATAATGAAGAGAATACTACTTTTAAAGAAAAAACTCTAAAGATATGCAAAATACTGTAGTATCTTATTTAATTATAGCACCAACATTACAAAACATATATATAAAGGAATGCTATGTCTCTCCCTCTTTTTTTCTTGCTTCATCCTTTCCCATTACTGTCTTCCTTTCTTAGTAATAATGGCCCTTCACGATCTCTCTCTGTGTCAGTACATTCACAGATGCCCCGCAGACAGACAGGAGTCACCGCCAGGCACCAATACCAGAAGTGAAGTGATCTATTGAAGTGCTGATAGCTCTTTACCCTGCACAACAAGCCTATTTCTGAATGACCACACAAACACTAGACAGATAAACAGGCATATGAGTCATCATGCCTGATGCATTTCATGAGTACACATTGTATTTTAGTCATCAACTTAAGAGACTAAACCATTTATTTGC
>CAIGQQ010004826.1:268068-297440 GCA_903798035.1 Danio albolineatus | reverse complement strand
TATATATATATATATATATATATATATATATATATATGCTAGTGCTATATTTAAGTGCTGTCAAAATTAGCACGCTAACACATATGATTATATTGAAATGTTTAATGCGTTAAAAAAAATGGAATTAATGTGGTTGCAGTTTTTTTTAATATCCACATCTTTTTTACCACTTTACTTTTTTTTTTCATTTGAACATCTTAGTTGTCTTGCATCTAGTGCTTCTCTAGAAGCACTAATCTTATCATGTTGCATGACACCATGTCAAGTGAACATTGAAATAGCAATACAGTAGCATCTCTGTAATACCATAATGTCTGTTATTATCTCAAAGCAGTCTAGAAACAGCGCAGATAAATTGCATCAAATACATATGTATTGTACCAGAGTGAATCATACATAAATATAGACTTTTTTTCTGAGTGTGTTCAACATTCTTCAACATATTCAGGAAAATGTCTACTAACCAAAGGAAAATACAAATGAAATATAATCTGTATACAACAAACAAAATTATAGTTATAATCTGTGTTATACACCTAGCCTCATTGAGAACAAACTCTATACTGATTAATATAGCATGCATGCAAACACATACACACAAAAGCTAATTTCATCCCCACCAAGACCTCATAAAATATTAAGGACTGCTCAAAGCTGTTAACCCCTTTACTGTCGGCCACACTTTTTGAACATAGGCATGAAAATGACACGTTCATCTCAAATGTATGTTAATACTCACTGCTGTAGTGCATCAATTTAAGCTTGGTCTTATTTTATAGAAGGCAGATGTAAGTTAAATAAAAAAGTTATGTGTCTTTAAGATTATATTTTGTTATATTACATAAAATATGTGTTTAATAAACCTGCTTCAGCCTAAAATTACAGCTAAATATCAGAACAAATCATATTCCAAATTTGAAGTTGATACATCCAGTTTCCATTGGCGACAATATAATAATAATAATAATGATAATAATTCCTTACCTTTATATAGCGCTTTTCTGGGCACTCAAAGCGCTTTACACAAAGGGAGGATCTCCTCATCCACCACCAGTGTGCAGCATCCACCTGGATGACGCGACGGCAGCCATTTTGCACCAAAGTTGGCCATGATGGACAGAGGCCAGGATGCAAATTTGGCCAGGATGCCGGGGTTAAACCCCTACTCTTTTTCGAAGGACATCCTGGGATTTGTAATGACCACAAAGAGTCAGGACCTCGGTTTAATCTCTCATCCGAAAGATGGCGCTCACTGAGCAGTATAGAGTCCCCGTCACTATACTGGGGGACCCACACAGACCGCAGGTTGGGCTCCCCCTGCTGGCCTCACTAACACCACTTCCGGCAGCAACCCAGCTTTCCCATGTGGTCTCCCATCCAGGTACTGACCGGGCGCAGCCCTGGTTAGTTTCAGTGGGCGACCATGTGAGAGTTGCAGAGAGCTAACTGCCAGAAAATATGAGAGCGCCCCCTATTTTGAAGTACGTTTTGAAGAATATGACACATATTTTGTCATCCCTTTGACAGTGTTTGTTATGAAGACTTCAAATATAATGGTAGTACAAGCAGTTTGGTAGTATTAGATTAGAACCTCTAGAAAATGTATAATTTGATTGCTGTAGCAAAGTAATGCATTACAACTCTGAGCATCCTTGTTGCAAATATATTATATGTTATATTTAGCTTGTTTTAGAGAAAAACTAACTAAATTTTGAAATATTATTTCTTTAAACAGGACAATATGTCTTGCTTGTCAATAAAATGCTTTTTGATATAAAATGTTTTAGAGATTTGGACAAGAAACAAAACAAAAAATCTAAGTAAGACAAGCATTTTTTTCACATTAATTACCCTTAAGCATCGGATGGTGACAGTTATTTCAATTATTTCTGTCCATTATTGTCCCTTTGTCACAAAATTAAATCTTAGGTTAACGATTTCATGCTGGAATATTATGAATGTAGCCCTAAAACAAAGACACACACATTTCCTTACAAGCTACTGGTGTCCCTATTGTTTGCATTCATTTAAATGTAAAAGCAATTATAGCTTACAAAGATGTAATTGTTTTCCCTTCATGGATAGATTTGCCTAACCAGTAGCATGAGCTATTCTTTCAGCCAGCCTTCAGCCTAAACTTTTGCTGCTGTCTGCGCAATCATTGTGGGCGATAAATATATTAATAACACTGTACTGTGCAAGTTAATAAAAAGAGAATAATCCCAAAACCAAAGCAAATCAAAGTGGTTCTAGTAAAAAATTTAGGTTATTTTAGATTCAGAAACGCTATTGGTTTCTTTGCCATTTAAAGGGCACATATTTGACCCCTTTTAAATTCATTAAATTTATAATTGTACGTTCATGTTTGCGCCTTAAAATAAATATATATTGTGATGTTCAGTATTTCTCGTTGTGTTTTCTTTTTCTGTTTCGAAGATAACTTCACAAAAAAGCTTCAAGAAGTTTATAGTATAAATAGTCCTTACTTTAGATGAGCTACAAAAATGTTAACTGACAGCTTGTAAATGTTTAATAAGTACTTGAATTAATAATGCATAACAGTAGGAATATGTGTTGAGAATGCACATTTATAACACACCAAGAAACTACTATATGCCTGAATAATTAAATGTATCAATGTATGTTTAATGTTAGATAAAGTCAGTTAATTGTAAAACTAATTAATTGCTTACTTAAGTATGAAAATACATTTAATTGCATTATTTGACCACATCATATATAGTTGTCAACATTTGAAGTAGATCAAAAATGTTTTTCAGAGACAATAGGTAGTGATCAATAGTTTCAGTACAACTTTAATGTAAGATGATGATCCACTTTATATATTAACTATATATTCACATAATGATTATATAATCACACCTTATGTCAAAACTAATTATTATTTTGGATGCGATTAATAGCGATTCATCTTTTCCTAGCACTACGGTTGTTAAGCTAATGCTTAACAAATTAATTATAGCGTGCAGTTATTATAAAGTGTTCCCAATTAACCAGATTATGCATGTAACCATCCATGTTTTGTTACGCTGGATTAAGAAGGTACTATCCCACATAATATCTCTGAACATTAGCATAAAATCTGATTTACAGCTTATTCCGATCAAGAACCGTGAAGAACTTAGATAGGAAAAATCTATTAGGACAATATGTTACACTGCAGCTCTTCAGATTTATGATTTCAATATAGTTAAGCAGTTATAGTTCAGTATTGTTAAATAAAAATCTGCTGGCATAGAGATAAAGTACATCCATGATGTTGTTATCGCATAGAAATGCCTGAAAACTGTTGTATAAGACTGAAGTGCTTTATTCTGCAAAAACAACCGTCCTGGATGTAAGTTATCCCACTTATTACATAGCTACTTGCTACAAAACATAACAATTAGACACAAAACATTGTTCTAAGCCATAATAGTTTAAAAAGAAATTTATATAATACAAAATCTGACATAAACAAAAACAGCTGGATTGAGTATACGACAACCTGCTCATTACTGAATCACAAGATGGTGCCAAACTGTCGAAAATGCTGACAAATATGAAACCGGCTGAATGGAGCATATACTAACCTATGTATTATTCATTCACAAGACTGCAGTACCTGGATGAGCCTGCATCATTTAGCGGTTGTTAGCTGGAAACAACATGCCTTGGAATGTCAGGACTCGCCAATCAGAAGTGAGTATTCAAGACAGTTGTGTCATAACATAGTATATAACAGTTCTATTCAGTCAGAATCATAAACATCATTAGCAGCCAAAAGAATCAGCCTCAACCTCACGCCCTCACGAACATAACCTGAAGCAAAGGTCACGAGCGGTCACTTGTACTGTAGGTTGTTGATCTTAGGAAGCTTACTGTACATGTGCTCTTACTAAGCAGGGCAGTGATTCACGTAAACCTATTAAGAGCACAGTAGAATGAATGACCCCAGCTTGGGGAAATACTCACAACAAAGCTAACAGCTAAAAAAAGACTCCTGGTTAACAAATAGCCTTCTCCTAACGTTGTCGATTACCTACTCATTTGGTCTGTGCTTGTGTAATTAGCATTGACCAGTGGCCTGGTTTGCTGTTCTGGTCACACTGTCACTGTGCATTGCATTATGGGACTATAGCTCTGGGCATGACATGCTTTAAACTAGGGGTGGGGCATCATATCATATCACAATAATTTTCAATGTCCAGATGATATTTGGAATAAAAATAAATACATAAAATTGGACAAAAGCTGAGATGATGTTTCATATTAACAAAGCACAATTTAGGGCTGCTAAATATATCGAAAAATTATTGCTATCACGATAATAGTATATGCATTATCAATATCAATAGAGAAGTGCAATAAGTTAAATTAATTTTTTGTGCCAAGCATTTGTGTGCTACATGCATAGGTTGTTTATTCAAATCTGGCCGATTAAAGTTGATATTGATTCATTAATTGCATTTTGGAGAAAAAAATGTAATGGATTTATTGCATGTTGGGGAAAACAAATAATTATTTTTAGAATATATCCAGGGTTCATACACATTTTTACTACTAAAATTTAATGACTTTTCCAGGATTTTTCCAAGTAAATTTTCATAACCTTATGTTCATGTCTATGTATACATGTTAAATAATAAGAAAAATGATGCATCTTCAAAGTTACCACAGCATATCATAAAACATGCAACAATCCGTTATGCTTAAATTAATCTTTATATCTATGTAAAATTTATTTAGATAATGTTCACACAGCACTAATAATGTGTGAGCATGTGTTTGACCATAGACAGAAAAGGCAACTAAGCTATATTTAAGTATACAGACATTTGTTAAACTAATTTCAAGGACTTTTCCGAAACTTTGTGGGTTTTTCAGTTTTTCAAAAAAAGTTCCAGGCCTGGAAAATGCCATGTCAAAATTGCATGACTTTTCCAGGTTTTTCATGACCGTATGAAATGTATATTTTTGAAAATCTAAATGTGGATTTGACATTCTAAAGTAATTACAACCTAAATATGCTATGTGAAAGTTTAAAACAGAAAATAGTGGTTTTCATCTCGCTATTTGATAAAGAAACTGAACTGAACATTCAATGCACTAGTAACATATATCACATTTAAATGTATGAATATCTGAATTTATGATAATATCCACAGTATCCGTGGAAGAACATAATACCGGTATTCATGTTTATACCAATATAGTGCCCAGCCCTATTTTATACACCATCAAAATTTTATGTTACAGTATGTGTGCATGTTACAGTGTGTGTGGATACCACTGGACAGGTTAATGCAATGGAAGATAAAGCCACTCCAAATTAAAAATTGGTAACACAAATCTATGAAATCCATTTGGCCAGAGGAGAACTGGTCCTCATACTGAGCTTGGGCACTAGCTACTCCAGCCACCTATTTTTAACATTGAACTGGGAGAGATTCTAGAAGATCTCATTTGTCAAATACTAGCTATATCTTTTTTATAATTCTCTAGAACATAATTAAAATTTAACTGTAAGCACTTCTGTCTTTGTGTTGTGTCATTTCAAAGCTCAAATACAGAAACAGAATTCGTTATGTGGAACGACATTTAGCTTTCTCTGCTATAACATTACAGTGCCTCTAGCCACGCCTCTTCGCTGTGCAGAGTGTGCGCGCTAGGTGAATGCACGGAACCGGAAGCCCTTGTGATATCACAAGCTCGGATGTATTTATTTGTAGTCCCCAAACTTCGTTTGCTGTAGGCTCTGCTAAGCTAACTCTGTAAAAGCCAATTCCTCTCTTTGCATTGAACTTTGAGCAACTTACATTCAGAGATGTTGTTTATGTTCACACAGCTACATTAAACATCAATTAAAGTTGAAAATATGATATTATAGTAGACCACCCCTTGAATAATACTTAATTACCCCCTTTTATGTCAGTTTTATTTCCCAGTTTGCATGTAGTTGCTTTATAATGATTGCTAATACACATGAGATGACAATTATTGGGTTGAACATTTGGAATATGACTCTATATAAGCACTTTTCAGCACTACGTGTCACGTGACAACAGAGAGACCCAAGTGCGAGAGTGAAAATAAACAGAAGTTTAATGTCAATGGTGGATTCAACAAGGTTCAAAATAACAGAGATCGTGAATGCAGTGGTGAAGAACACAGGAGTATCTTCTAGAGGAGACGATGCAGCTAAACAGCTGATGAAACCTTCATACAGTAACCAGGAAGTAGCAGTTACAAACGAAACTCATCGTCGATCACATGACACAGTTCGGGAAGCCGATAGTCATAGAAGATAACTTCCACAACGGAGAGATATTCATAGCACTCACCACCAGCATAACACTCAGGGAGCCTGACAAACACAAACACAGATTGTACATAACGAACTGACAAAAGACGAGACGTGAACACAGGACTTAAATAGCGGAGGTAACTACAAACAGCTGTAGTCGCTAATCAGCCGATTGGATGATTTCCTCCACGTGACCACACAGCTGACAGGGAAAGTAAACAGACAGTCAAACACACTCACGCCAACACAGGTACAGCCACAAGCATACACAGACACACAGATCCCTGAACCGTGACACTACGTTTATAAGTAGATGGAAGAAACTATGCACATGGAGTTGCAACGAATATTGTCAACCTTGCACTTACATAACGCACTTAGAGCCAATAAGCATTGTTATCGTGAAACCCAGACATGTACTGTAACGCTCAGTGGAAAGAGACACAAATGATTGAATAACAAATCAAAAGTAGGTAGTACAGTAATCATCTGCCCACTCAGTTCTTTTTTTATCTGTTTTATTTTTGTGTTTTTGTTATCATGTCCCCATAATGTGTCAGTGTCTAAATGCTGTTGACATATCTCAACAAAAACTGCTCTTAAATAATAAACTGCATTGTTGTTGTTTTTTTAAGTAGTATCCAGTCGTACCAATTAAATGAGCAACTATACTCTTTTCAAAGGAAATAAATCACAATTCTAGCACCAGTATACTGTTTCATTCAACACAAGTGTGAGCTATTCTTTTAAATCAATACTTTCAGCAATATATAGCAGGATAGGAATCAAGAGCTTGCCTAATATACTGCTACTTACTGAGGCTGAGGTTGACTTTGAGGTCATCTGTGTCACCATCGAAGAAGAACTCCATGTTTGATGCATTGCCATCAAGACTTCACATTCGAAAAATAAACAGCCTCTAAAGTTCAAGCATAGTTGACTTCGAGTTTCTTGAGATTCACCTTTGCTTCTTGGTACACCGTAATAAAGATCAAAACGGCAGGGAATGAACAAACTAGAAGCTTGGCATCCAGTATATTTGCTGCACGAAACTTTATGACAACAATCATAAAATGCATCTTAGCAAACTGAATCTGAACCCTGCTGGTGGATTAAGCACCTAGTGGAAAAATACTGATTGAGTAGAAACAAAAGGTCTATTCACCAGGGAGGGCCATTGGCCCATTCTGGCACTTTGTTCACATTCTGTAAGGTCTTTTCCACAACACTGAGCAGCAAGTTGTTTGAAACAGAGCCATATCCCAATACAAAGATAACACAGAATTGTTACCAAACTCAACATGGTCATGTAATTCAGCAAGTTCATTGACGTCAATAAGCAGGTAGTTGTTGGGAATGGATCCATTTGAATATTATACTATTCATGAATTGCATGTTGAAGAGGTTCGATTTATCTTTATGAAAAGGGACCTATTAAGCATAAATTACTTTTATAAGAGGTTATAAATACGA
The DNA here is from genome assembly GCA_903798035.1 of Danio albolineatus. Classification (NCBI taxonomy): domain Eukaryota; kingdom Metazoa; phylum Chordata; class Actinopteri; order Cypriniformes; family Danionidae; genus Danio; species Danio albolineatus. The sequence goes on along the minus strand of CAIGQQ010004826.1, from coordinate 289,660 downwards.
ATATAACTAAATAAGTTATATTCTTTGGTTTTTAATGAGCTCATTTCATTCAAAACTCTAGCTAGGGTTTGACATTGAAACCTCTTGCTGAGGCTGAGCCAAAGTGATGCAAATGCTAAGGGCATGGTCTCAATGACTCTTCCTTTGTCTTTGGGTGATACTTTCAAGCTGATCAGGCTGGTCATCTATTTAAGATCTTCAACTAGACTAGTCATGCCTGTTTTCTATGTCTCCACCTACAAACACTGCCCCGTCCTAAAACACATAATAGGCAGGACGACTCTGTCTCAATTTGACTTGACTTCAGACTTCTGATAAACTTGCAGACTGCTGACTTGTAAGAGACTCATGTAGGCTCTTGCAGACTCGTGGACTTCTTAAAGGTGTTGTATGACTGAAGACTTACCAAATAAAGGAATTCTGCTTGTTTTCGAGTCTCCTGGACTGCGTTCTCACTCATTTATTGTTTCCAACACATCAGTTATGACCTTTCCCTCATTGGCATAGACAGCTCTGAGTGGGAAGCAGGCATCTGCCATTAAAAATTTCACACCATACCTGCCAAAGATAATGCCAGTGGATAAGAGGCATTATAAATGTGGAGTTTTAGGATGTGAAAATGAACAGCGTAGTCAAAATAGATGACCTTCTTCTTCGTTTGACATTATCGTTTTTTCACAAGTTAGTCCTGTTTTGAATCTGCTGCTATGCTGAAACATAGGTGTCTGTAGCTCCACCCTCTTTTGAAAAGAAGGCTGGGAGCACAGTCTCTCTTGAATTTAAAGCGAGAGTCATCCAAATGGCACAGTTTGGATCAAAGTCTAAAAGGGGCAGTTTCAAAGAATAAAAAAAAAACATTATTTGTGGGGTATTTTAAGCTGAAACTTCACATACACACTCTAGGGAAATCAGAGATTTATTTTACATGTTGTAAAAGAGGCATAATAGGTTCCCTTTAAAATCAGCCTAGTCTAACAGTTGCACCATTAGCGACTAATCCTTGCAGTGAGAGCATCAGTTTGACAATCAGATAATGATTTACATAACACCAATCTTGCCTAGATTTCAAATGTCAAAGGACAAGAACAGACACATACAGCCAAAATATTCTCTTTTATTCCTGTCCAACATCCTGTTTGTAAAGTTCCTAAGATGTGTCTTATCTGTCTCTGGGTACACAGGAAATTAATATTTCAACTCATCAAAGTAAGATAATTCAGTGGCACTTCTTTAAACCACACACCAATTACAATATCAATCATCAAGCTTCTCGTGTAACATAAGATGACCACTGCTTTGTGATTTTTGTTTGTTTGTTTCATTAAGATGTGTGAAGAATCGAAGTGTGAAGACCACATAAACACATTCTTGACCTCAGGGACCAACACAACAACATTTTCAGCCATAAAAGAGAAGCTTTTTAATACAATTACAATTACAAATACAATTAGCTTGTTCGTTTACATGACAACAGCATTTTTGTGATTTTGTGGAACACACAAATCTGAAAGGCAGTTTCAAAGTAGCAACTATTAAAAATACCACCATAGGAAATGTGAGTCTTTGAAAACAATGACGCCTTGCGCATGCATAGTATGTGTTTAGGGAGTAGTAGATTCAAGGCAAGTGCAAACAAACACACGTCAATGGCAGAATATATGGCAGTGTTGTTGTTATTCAAGTTTTTGCTGACCCTTCATCAGTAAAGTGTTGCTTTCTACATAAACATTAGCACCTAGCCAGCTAGCCTGGCATAATACAGCATTATTGATCGCTTTCATGGATTTGTAATTGGGGATTGTTCTGTAAATGTGAAACTTCTTTAAAAACATTCAGTTTTTGGTTACATCATTGTCATGTAAACTTAGCTTCAGTCACATCTTTTCTTACACAGGATCACAGTCTATTTCTGCTGAACAAAAGTTACCTATAATTACCTAAACCACGGGTTAGCAGGTACTATATCTTCACCATTAGTAAAATTCACAAGAATTTCATTATGGCTTAGAAAAGGAACGATAGTGTCTCGTTGTGTTTCAAATAAATGCTGCAAAAATGTAATTATTGGTAGCTCTTGGCTCAATTCTCAATCTTGCTCTCAGGGTGAAGAGTATTGATCTACAGTAAGTGTGGAGTTTGAGAGTTTAGTTTTATAGTCTTTGGATGTCTAGTAAACAGCCTGTTATGAATTTTAGGCTAAATCAGAGGCAGTTATTGGTGTGGGGAATTGTAGAAAATCTAGAGTCACAGCTATTTCTACAGTCATTTTACTCTACAGCCTAAGACCGGGATGGGAGACCACTTGGGAAAAATAGGTTGCGGTTTGAACTAGTGTTAGTGAGGCCAGCCGGAGGTGCTCATCCTGTGGTCTGTGTGGGTCCTAATACCCCAGTATAGTAAAGGGAATGCTTTACTTTTAGTGAATACTGTTTTTCGGATGAGTTATTAAACCAAGGCTCAAAATCCCATGGCACTTCTCATGAAAACCCTGGTATCCCTGGTAAATGCACATTAATTACTTACTGATTAAATTGTTTCTAGTAGTTTGGGTGTCTGTCTGACTTCTGCATATTTTAGGTATAAACCTTACAGGCTCTGGTACTTTTCTTGGTATTGATGGCTTGGTATTGGTTAAAGTCTAAGTCAGTCTGATATTGAAGTCCTTCTGGTCCTTATGGGACATTGTATTTATTTGTGAATATTTAGGCCTTACTCATTCATGAATATTAAGGAATATCTAGGCCTTTTTAATTGTACTCTTGGTATTAAGAAGTCTGCTCTGGGAAGTTGTAGAAGGTTTGTCATTTGCAGACTACTTGCGATTGACACACCATTCATGATTGAAGAGACTGTTATTATAAAGTTTATAATTACAATAATGAAGCTAACAAAAGCTTGAATGAACTATTTTGCCATTATCCCCAATCATTAATTACTCATAGTGATATTTCACAGTTCCTAATGAGCTCTTGTTTGAAATATGGCTTGCATATTATTGTACCATGATGTTTGCTGTCTTTCACAGCAGTGAACTTCTCAGTCCTCTGAGAGGAAACATAAGCTTTCTCTCGCTCTGAGTCAGCGGCCTCCTTTCAGAGCAACAATAAAGCCCTAACTGAAAGCTACTGTCGCATAGTAACCTGCCTGAAAGAAACAGAACAAGAAGGAGAGGGTGCGGGGGTGTAATAAATAAGACACAGCCTCTCGGTTTGGGAGGAACGAAATTTAGAGGAGTACTGAGGGAAATGGCATTGGCACGTTGTTTCTATAAATAGCAGCAAACCCCAGCAGGTTGAGGACATTCGAGCCACCAGGCTCCTGGTGGCATTTATCACTACAATGTGTGGGGCGATTCTTGAAAGTAAGGGATGACACCAAGAATAGTTAATTTAAAGGGAAATGAAAGTTGCTTTTGTTTCCTCACATTATTCTCCTAATTTTCTCTGTCTGCTGTTTTATTCTCTTCTGTCAATCTACCCCTTGCGCAAAGAGCTCTGGATCAATGTTGGCCCACTCTCTGGCCTAATTCTGTCCTGATCTTCAGTTGATATGTTACAGGCTGTCACAGATTCTGCCAGCGGCTCCACTGTCATACTAATTATGAGTCAAGGCTACAATGAGAGAGACAAATATGACAAGCGACCAATGATGCTTAAACACACAGGAGCTGTGAAGAGAAAATGTCATTTGTGTGCTTCCAAGAAAACAAGGAATGCATTTTCTAAAGAGGAGTACAACAATATCTTTTTCTTGGTACTCTTCGATACAGATTCTGATACCAATAGTTATATCTGTACTGTTCTGTTTAGGGATTTGGCAGTTTTCCAAGTAAGACACAGTTAAAATAAGTGGTCTTTACATTAAGTGGTCTTAACTAATATTGAAATTTATAATTTGACTTGGGGAAAACCCAGGACACGCTGGAGGGACTCCAGGTCTCTTGGCTGGCCTGGGAATGCCTCAGGATCCCCCCAGAGGAGCTGGAGGAAGTGTCTGGGGAGAGGTAGGCCTGGTGTAGTCTCCTAAGACTGCTGTCCCCGGAAAAGCAGACAAAAATGAGATGGGATGAGAGCTTAACTAGACATGGGACGATAACTGTTTTCAAGGTACACCGCGGTTTGGAAAAGTCAAGGTTTTCATACCGCCAAAATTTTCTGCTATACCGTTCCTAAGGTGTTTTTGAAACAAGTGAGAACAGCAGAAGTCAATGATTCACTTGAATTATTTAGCCTGGCTTGTTTACTGCCACAAAATACTTTAAATGTTTCTCAAAATAAAATATATTGTGTTCAAAGGGCAAAAGTTTTTGTTTTTTAGCCAGACATTTAAAAAGAATATATTTTAGAACAGTAATCACAATACCGTCATACCGTGAAACCGTGATATTTTTATCCAAGGTTATGATACCATCAGAATCTTATACTGGCCTATGCCTAACCTTAACCCACCCTAAAATTTCCAATACCACCAAACCTGTCCCTAACCCTGTGCATCCCACCTCAAGCAATACATTATCAACACATGAAGTACATAAGTGTACATAGTAGTGAATGCCGCCTAATTTAAAATGGGACCAAATAAGTCATTTTAAGGCAGCTTCTTCAGACTTAACAACAGTAACTGCTTGTCACAGAGTTGCAGAAATCATTTTCTCAGTACCAAACCAAGGACAATAAAAATTATAATATTAATGTTCAAAAATGTCAAAAACTTCTAAAGTAATTTCACTGAACAAATGTTTGTAATGTAACACCATGTAACAAGATTCAATGCTGTGTAACATTCAAAAGTATATTTGAGTAAGTAAAAGCTAGCAGTCTTTGGTATCAGAGTGTGTTTTACAAGAATCTGTGCATTACTAAAACAACTAGCCACTATGGCCCCGTTTACACTAGTGCGTTTTTGTTTTAAAACGCACTAGGTTTGCTACGGTTACGCCATTCATCCACACTATAGCAGAGTTTTTTGAGTCGCAAAAACGGAGCATTTTGGAAATGCTGGAGAGGCCATTTTCATTCTAAAACGCTGCTGGTCCGTCTCAGTGTGGATGGGGGAAACGGAGACATTTGAAAACGGAGGCGTGGCTGCTGAGATCCGCTACGTGATTGGGGCTTTTGGGTCATTGTGTATCCTTCCCTTATTCATCAAGCGCACATGACTATAATGCCACCGGAAGACAGCAGACCAGCCTTCACTGTAAACACTGTATTTTCAATAGCCATGGATGTTTTATATTCATTTATCACTTTAAGTAACAACTCGACCTCGTCGTCTGTCCACAAAAAGACCTTTCTTGCTTTCTTTGCCATCGCGTTCATCGTTCAACCAGCGTTTGTTGACTAACAATAACCAAATGCCGAGCAAGACACATGCTTTCTGTTTATACTTGAACGTGCATGCCCAGAGTGCGCTAATGGTCAGGTGATATATGTTTCTGGTGAAGTAGTGTAGACAGAGATCTGTTCAGAAAACGCTGGGTGAAACGCTAGTGTGGACGCAGATCGTTTTCATGCTAAAATGCCGTTTTAAAACTAAAACGTGCTAGTGTAAACTAGGGCCTATGACTATAACAGGCAGTCATGGTGTTGCTAAGGCAGGGATGTCAAACTCAGTTCCTTGAGAGCTACAGCACTGCTGCGTTAGCTTTACCCCAAGTAAACACACCCAATCAAACCAATTGAGTCCTTCAAGCTTGTTTGAAACCTACTGGTACTGTAAGTGTGTTGAAGCAGCATTGGAACTAAACTCTGCAGGGTTGCAGCCCTCCAGGAACTGAGCTTGACACCCCTGTGCTAACTACTAATTATATGGGTGTGAACCAACAGTGATTCACAACAAGGTTCGCTTAAGATTATCATTGATTCAATTCATTTTACTTCACAAGAATACAACTTTTTGACTTGTGATGCAAGAACTGAAGCTTTAATTTTCCCTGCTCAAAGAAAACACACTTCTTGAATGTATAAAAATGAATGCATCAAACAAGTAGGTCTACCCTATGCAGTCCAATAAAACACAAAATATGAAAGCATCTTTGGTGTTTCCATGCTTTCTTTCAAATCAAATAGGAAATCGGGGGGTTATTATTTGAATGGCCACACAGCACACTCTCTGACTCATTAGTTAAAATTGTTTATTTCTCATGGTAAACAACTGAAATTTCTTCAAATTGGGATTACATTTGTACTCTAATCATTCTTAAGTGGATTTGAACATTCTTTGTAACATTTAGGATAACGTAAGTACATAAGTCACCAAATTATGTAACACTTCACTAGTGCTTTTTAGATGTGCCATTGGAAATATTTTACATATTGTCCCTTTAAGAGACCTTTTGATTTTGGTTTGAGATGTGAGTTTAAAATTCGCAGGCCAAAACTAATTATAGTCAGTTCTTTCAGGAAACCTTACAAAACATTGCATGTTTGTGTAGCGATGGAAGGAAATAAGAGACCGAAAGCAAGGGAAATGGATAGCACTGAAAGAGAAAAGCTATTTTCAGAGCAGTCTGGTGTTAAGCTGGGAGATTGAGAGTAAATAATGCAAGGCAAGGAATCCTCAGCTGTGATGTGTCTTCGCTGTTATGCAACAGTCATTCCCACACATATGTTGAGAATATTGTGATTGGTATTCTTCAAAAGCCAAGCCTCGATGAGGGTTGGACTTTCTATGTGTCCCAGAAAAATTATAATTTGTGGATTTTTGTAAACTGAAATAGGGTTCGTTTTTAATATAGTTTGAAGTAGAAAGATGATACATTTTTATAGTTGAATCAGGATTGTGTGTGTGTTTGGTGTGTACTGCCAGAAAGAAGGCAATGAACTTCTCATCTCTTAATCTCATTACTTAACCCTAGCAGACACTGACCTATGACACTGTAACAGACTACTGTCATTTTGTCAACGACAATGGCTTGACAAAAACAGAAATTTGACAAGTAAAGTGACTGAATGCGTACCATTGTATCCTCCCACGTAATAAATGAAAAGCTCAATATAGACAGAGAATACAACGCATCATAATCCAAAAACCACACCCCCTGTGGAAAAACAATCTAGCACTCTCCTTCGTTGACTTTCTATTCCATGAAGCTGCCTGGCCATTTCTGACAGAACAACATCTAAAAGATGTTCGAAATGACTTTTGTTTACTTCTGGTCACATGGAATACCTTTAGGACAGGGTTATCAGGGTTTCTGCCCTGCTTTCATCCTTCATTTTTGTTAGCAACGCCTATCTTCCAATAATTCAATTGGTTCCCAAGGAATGAATGACATCCTAATAGACCCATACAGAAATTATGTTTGAAGTAAAATGGAGCAGAATCAAGAAGCAGAAGAAAGCAAAACGTACAGTAAGTGATGAAGCAATTGCGATACTTATTTGCAATAGTTATTATTATTTTTAGGCCACAGTCCATTGCTTCCGGTTCTTTTGCTTGATCTCAGAGAAGAATCAGCTCTGTTTTATGATGCTAAATACATTTTTATATCTGTCTAATGCTACCCTATGCAGTCTAATCAAACACAAAATGATCCGAAAACGTTCTGCAAATAATAACTTTCCCAATTAGAAATCATAAAATCATGCACTGCCCTTCAGTTTTTTTTCTTTTCAGAGCCATTCCAATTGGATGTAGGAAAAAAAGGTTAACCCTAACTTCCATGTCATGCCAACTTCAAGCAGATATTGGTAAAGCACTGTCAAATATGAAGTATTTTTCACGACATTGTTGGACGATTTGTCCAATAAAAGCAAGCTAAAATGGGACATTGACTTCTAGATACTTACAGACTTACAGACCAATACAGATTAGTCCTCGTCTCAGGTTTACATATATAGAGTGCTGAAATAAATTTTTGAAATGGATAAAAGTATAATTTTTTTACATTAGGATTACATTTCTCTGCACCAGGCGTATCATCATTAGTACTCTAATATGACATTTTTTCAGAAGTCAGCAGGTTACAAAAGCTTACACTACCTGACAAATGTCTTGTCGTTGATCCCAGTTGTAAGGGCAACAAATAATAACTTGAATTCTGGTTGATCATTTGGAAAAGTGGCAGAAGGTAGATTTTTTCCCGATAAATCCTCACAAATACTGCAGAAGACCTATCATGGACTCATTCTCACAGAAATTAGTCAAGTGATGAAGTGGTGAAAGGAAAATCATGACTTGGGGTTACATTTAGCATGGGGGCATGCAAGACATTTGAAAAGTGGATGCCAACATCAACAGCCTGTGGTATCAAGACATTTGTGCTGCCCATTACATTACAAACCACAGAAGAGGGCAAATTCTTCAGCAGAATAACACTTCTTCTAATACTTAGTAAGCCTCTATATCAAAGTTTCTGAAAGCAAATAAGTTCAACGTGCTCCAGGATTGGCCAGCCCAGTCACCAGACATGCTCAACATTTTTGAGCATGTCAGGGGTAAGATGAAGGAGGAGGCACTGAAAATGAATCCAAAGAATCTCGATGAACTCTGGGAGTCCTGCAAGAACGCTTTCTTTGCCATTTCAGATGACTTGATTAAGTTATTTGAGTCAAGGCAGAGATTCCTTTTCCACCGTACCGTGACTTTATATTCTATACTGTACATTATTTTTGTTAAGTGACAAGATTTTTGTCTAAGCAAAGTCATACCTGACTGTACTAAATAAATAATCAAATATAAAGCCATGATTGTTCCTAAAACCTGAATAGGCGACAAGACTTGTGTCAGGAAATGTAGTTCTGGGTTTTATTTAATTGTTTACTGTACTGTTACCTTGTCACATAACAGCTTTTAGATTTTTTTTTTTGTTGTTGTTGTTGTTGTTATAATTCAGAAATGAAAAGGAGGTAGCTTTCAGCAACATCGACTTAATATAAGGAGAATGCTTGTTTAATCTAGTAATTAAATCAAATTATTAATAATCAAGATTTGTTGGATGGTTAGTTTTACATTATATTTAATAGTTTTTTTTTAATCTATTAAATCTATTTAATCTATTAAGAAAGCAGACACAATTACAACAGTAGATATAATATTAGTTTACAGTTCTAATTGTTATGCGTATGCTTAAGTAATTTAAGTAAAAAAACAAAATGTAAAAGGCCCAGTTTCACAAGCAAGACCTAACTTAAACCAGGATTAGGCCTTTTTAATACATTTTCTAAAAATACCTCAACCCTAGTCTGTAAAGCCATGGGGTAAATATTTAATTTTACCAGTAAACTATACTGATATACATAGATATTGAGAAATTTATGAGGATGATACAAGCAATTAAACCATTTAAACCAAGTGAACTAGGAAATGGTATAGGAAGTTCTATATCAGGATCAAGTGTATTGGTAAAAATTGCACCTTTAGCTGACAATCAATAAAAAAATAAATCATAGTTATTATTTATATCTAATTAATGACTATTTAAACAAATCAAATGGCTTTAAGTTTGAGAAACAAAAATCAATACTAAAGACAAAAGCATATCAGGAAATGCCTATGATGTCAGCACAACTGTTGTGAGATTACTGGTAATATTGTGTTAAATGGGTCAGAGGCATAAGACAGGAACACACACACTTAAAATAGACTCTCAGTCATGGGAATTGAAGTCAGCGGAGGGTTAAACCAGCATCTGTTCCACAAACACTTCCATAAACAATATCTGCTAGAAGCACCGAGATGAATTTAAATCCCAGTGAATGAACATCAATAGTCTCTCACACACGTTTACAAGCCTCTCACGCACATCACTAGTCTCTCACACACATTCTTAGTCTCTCACAGACGTCATTAATAGCACTAGCTATCTTGATGTCAATACACCATCAAAAAATTTTGAGCACCAAAATAATGACACAAAACGTATTATAAAATAAGAAAACTGTTATTAATTTGAAAGCCTAAAGTGTAAATGTACAACAAAATTTTCTTTAATTTGAATTAAAATTATAAATTTGTATTAAAAAATTTAGTTGTTAATTTGTATTCACTGCACGTACTGTAATCTACTATGATTTCAAAATGACATCAAATTGACATCTAACATTGGCCCCAAAATTGATTACAGAACAGTCATGTAATAAATTTTTGACATCTGTTTAACACCAATGTTAGATGTCAATTTGACATGAAGGTAGTCAAGTGACATATCGATTCTCATTTTGACATGTTTGTGATGTCATTTTGACATCAAGCTACCCACTGCGTGTGAACTAGCATCCATGCTAGTGGAAAAGAGGTAAGTGAGGACTTTGAATCATAATGCTGCCTCCATCAAAACACCAATTGGCTTATTAAACATGATTACAGCATAGTAATTTCTACCAAACTCTTCCATTCACATACAGTATAGGAATATGCTACAGTAGATGGCAGAAACGAAGCACACAAGAGCTCACAAACGTAGCTATAACTGCATTTCCCGAGGACAAATCCTCCAGCAGCTTCACACTCCGTAATCCCTTCCCTGCTTTATATTTTATATCACTCTCCCCATTCATTTTCCTCCAGCTCACTAAAGAGTTCAGTCTCACTGCCTCTGCAGAGCTCATGTGGGTTCTCCTGTGTGTGGGTGTGTGCTGACAGCGGCACGCTTACGGTTATATAACAGTCGATTGTGACTGTGTGTCATTCGCTAATGACCTTCACTCGCTGTTCATATGTCATTCTCAAATCACACTCCAGTCCAGCCCAGTGTTTACTGTACATGCAATTGACACAATGGTCACATCCATATATGCAGTACACATGCATGTTTAACTGTTTTTCTGACAGGGTAGGGACTATCTATTGAGTTCGATTTCTTTTAGACTGAGCTAATTGCATTGTCTATATCGCTAACCCATCATTTTGATTTGGATTTGGCTTATTTTTTATTTTATTTTTTATTTGTCTTTCTGGTCACACTTTATATTAGGTGGGCTTGACTACTTTGTACTTACAATAAAAAAATACATACAATGTTCTTATTGTGTTCACAATGTATTGAAGAACATTTCTGGTGCTCTTGAGGTAGGATTTGGGTAGGATTAAGGGCAGGTTTAGTGGTATGGGTAGGTTTAAAGATGGGTTAAGGTATATATATATATATATAAATATCAACGGTATCAGTTTCAATACCATTATACCGTCATAAAAACAATGCACTCATATAGGAGACAAGGATTGAATATTGCTAACAATTTACTTAATGCCATGCGTATGCATGGTTGTCATCACGGGACGGCATGGAGGAGAAAGAGAGAGGTGGGGAAAGATGGTGAGTTGCGCACCAACTGACCTGGTCTTAAAATAGGACACAACTTCTGAACTTCGACAGTATTTCAGGTTTTGACCGAACAAGAAGGGAGAGGCGGTAAATAGGGACGAGGCAATTTGCAAATTGTGCTACAAAAAGGCATAAAAAGAACAGTGTCCGTTGGAAAACCTGTACTGATGCAGTGACAAATTACTTGGTGAAGGAAATATATTATATAAAATATAAATTTAAATGATAAAAGTTGTTAATATTGTTGTGCATGTTATTTTGTTATGGTATCAGTATTAGTGTTTGGCATTTAGTTTCTGAATGGTTTGGCACAAGCCAACAGTTTGGTGACACTGTCTGAGCCTTACGTTATTTATTAAATTACATTATTTATTTATTATTCACAGTAATACCATATACCAAGGTAAAATAGGGAGAAGGTTTGACGGTATCAAAATATATACATATATACCAAAAGGACATAAAAGCAACACAAATTTAAATTGTAATAACCCATAGAGGTTTGAAATATTTATTTTTCTTGATTTATTTGCGAATGAATCATTCAGTTGGTTGATAAACAAGGATGATCATCACATTTTAAAAAAGTATGTGTCCAAGATACATCAACTAGATAACCCAGGTTCCATTGTCAGTGATGTATACTGGGTAATTGGGAGTTTAGAGTCTTTCAACACACTCTCGCCAAGTTGACCCAGCTGAGGTTGACCAGACATTAGTGTGTGTCCCAGTAGCAATCACCCATGGATCAGCCCTCTTTATTCATAGCCATCTTGTAGCTTTCTCTGCAGCTTCACAAACTGACTTAATAGCTCTCTTCTTAGCTGCTACTACTAGGCCTAGCTGGTTGAAGACTTTACAGAGTGAATGCCCTGCAAATCCTCTACAGCCCACCTCTATTGGCTCAGAGTGGTTCTTTCAGCCCCCATCCAAGCACTTCTCTACTAACTCCTTTGATTTGCCTCTTCCATCTGCCTCTCCCAGGGCACTGTGAGTTCGAACATAATCAACTGTCATGTTGCCTCAGATTATTAGTCTGGTCAGATTGATGTTATAACAGTGTGTTGTGGGAACTTTAACTGCTTCCCCAGGTTGACTTGCAGCTTCCCCAGGTTGACTTGCAACTGAGTGGAGGAGGCCTTCCTTGTCCTTTGCAGTTCATCTTTTATTTGTATAGCTCTTTTACAATGTAGATTGTGTCTAAGCAGCTTCGCATGCATTATAAAAAATTAAAACAGTGTCAGTCGTTTTCAGTGTTGAAGTTCAGTTTAGTTCATTTCAGCGTGGTTTAATAATCACTGCTGAGAGTCCAAACACTGAAGAGTAATCCATCGGTGCGCAGCCCTACAAGTCCCGAACCATGCAAGCCAGAGGCGAAAGCGGCGAGGAAAAAACTTCACCAATTGCCGAAAGTGAAGAATTAAAAAACCTCCAGTTAGCAGTCAATCCTACTTTTTGAGGCAAGATGGTACCTACCAGAGATTCGGCCACCACTTTCAGTACTTGCTCATGTCACCAACGGTAGCACCCTTCCGCCAGGGCCTTTGGACAGCTGCTCAATATGTGTTGTAATGATCATCTACCAGAGAACAACTGCCATGCTGGAGCAATCTTGGGCCACAAGATAAGAGTAGTGTTGTCAAAAATATTGATGAATATCAATAATGAAATATTCAAAATGATACAATCTTGCTTTTGGTTAGTATCGATACTGTTTTTTCACTCTCACACTGTCACTTCTCACCAGAAGGGAGATGAATGAGTAATAAAAATATTAAGAATATAACACTTTTGTTTTGATCAGAAAATACGATTGGATTGCACTATTTTTTATTATTATTATTATTATTTTTGTAATATCTTGCCTCTTGGACTGCTGATATACCTGGTATAAGCATTATATGGTTTAGTTCTTTTTTCCCCTTTTACTTTATTTGCATACTTTAATTGTTGCGTTCCCCAGAGTATCGAAAATGATATCAAATATCGATATTTTTCAAGGTATCATGTACAAGTTGGAATTTCCAGCATCATGACAACACAAATTCAGGGATGCACTTCCCAAAACCATCATAAACCAGATAAATTGCAAGATCCAGTGTTATAAACATAATTCTGTGTTTCCTGAATCCACACTGTAAAAAAAAAACATCTGGAATGGCAAAAAAAGCATTCTTGCAGGACTCCCAGAGTTCATCAAGATTCTTTGGATTCATTTTCAATGCCTTCTCTTTCATCTTACCTCAGACATGCGCAATAATGTTCATGTCTAGTTATTGGGCTGGCCAAACCTGGAGTACCTTGACTTTCTTTGCTTTCAGGAAATTCGATGTGGAGGCTAAAGTATATGAAGGAGCGCTATCTTGCTGAAGAATTTGCCCTCTCCTGTGGTTTGTAATGTAATAGGCAACACAAATGTCTTGAAAAAAGTTGACTCAACTTAAAGTTGTAAAGCAAATTGATGCAGAGCTTAAGCTAAGAGTTGGGTTAAGAGTTGAGTCAACTCAAAAAAAGCTGCTATTGCATTGTTTGTTCCAAAAACATTCGCTAACTTGTGTGGTAACTATACCTTTAGATCTATATTTACTGCTATAGCATAGTTTCTGGTTCCTTTTCTTTCAAACACTTCACCATCAACAATGAATGAAGCTGTCTTGCTCATATTTTATGTAATTTGCTTTAAAAGTTATTTTAATTACAGTTCAGTTTTAACAATCTTCAGATATTCACTCATTCATTCACACACACACACACACACACACACACACACACACACACACACACACACACACACACACAAACACTATGGCTAATTTATTTTCTTCAATTCATCTATAGCGCATGTCTTTGGACTGTAGGGGAAAGCGGAGTTTGTGTACTTGTTTATGTGGTTTACGAGGACATGCCTTGTGTCCTCGTAATTGGAAATTCTTCCAATTAAAAAATGGCTTTTGTCATTCAAACTGAGTTCGAGAAAGTGACACTTGTCACTAAATGATTTAGTTCCCAAAAGACTCATCATACTTTCATAATTCAGATGCGAGCTATGTCCTTGTTTGCACCTCTGAATAAATAGTTTACATCAGATAGATCATTTCGTTTCAAACTGACTCCAAGATCACTTTGCAGCAGTATGAAAATCACTAGAAAGTAAAATGATCATAGCCCAAGCTTCTTTTTGAAGCTTCAAAGCTCGGCTCCAATTTACTATAGTGTATCTCCAGTTTTCCTCTCCCTTTGTCTTAAGTAGAAAAATGTCAAATAGGTTTAGAGCAATGTGACAATTTTCATTTTGGTTTAATCTGTCTCGTTGTGAAACAGTTGTTTTCTCATGGGAACTCCTCAAGAACATTTTGTCCCCACAATGCTCAGTAGCTGTTTTGACTTTTTCCAGCATAATGCGGAAATTCTGTTATGTAAAGAAGAAAAAAAAATCAACTTTTGCTAACAATATCCCCACAAGTACCATAACCATTCTCTCACTCACACAAACACACACACACTGACACACACACATATTCACACTCAAAGTTGTCGGAAGCTAATCAGTACTGTAAGAACTGTAGTTTGTATTCACCAATACATGTGACACTAATGATCAGTTTTCCTCTCTCTTTAGAAACTGACCACACAAAAGTCTTCCTTTCATTAAACCAAACACATAAATACAAATCCACTGACTAGTTGCTAGGGTACAAATAATCATCTAAAAGTTCCTCTACAATCAACCTCCAACATACAAAGAGATGTAAAATGCAGCTAAATATGCATTACCCTGAATCGCTTCACACTGCAGAAGGTAAAAACTAACTAAACTGGATGTGACAGACGGATGTTCCTAATTAATTTGTCCTTCATTTGAGAAGCAGCACAAGGGCTTATAAAGCAAGACATCAGGTTAGAGTCTGAGCGTTGTGCCCTATTCAGTATAGACAGAATCGCTGACTGCTATGGGTTTTTGCATCTTGTGTAGACATGGTGTTAAAGGATTAGCTCACGCAAAAATCACAATTCTTTTATAAATTACTCAACCTCATGTCATTTCAGTCAACTAAGACATCTGTTCATCTTCAAAACGCAAATTTAGATATTTTAGATTAAATCAGGGAGCTCTCTCATCCTCCACACACAACAAGAATCAGAAACATTAGTCAAAACATTCCGCGTGACTTCAGTGGTTCAAATGTAATCGTACAAAGTTCGATTAGGAATTTTGTGTGCCAAAAACTGTGAAAATTACTGTGTCTAAATTTTCCACATCAGAGCAGAGTGCATGTTTACCATGGGAAATATGACTATTGCTATATACTATTGGCCCGTAGTAAGTGCACACCCTGACAACCTGATGAAGAAAAGAATATATAGGCGAACAAAATTTAATTAATCATTATTTTAGTACGGAAAGGTGTTCCAAAGACTATAGAATACACAAGACATGTCACTCGTACAGTTTTGAATGGGGAAAAGTGTAGCGGTCAATATGGCAAATGAAGCCCCACCTACTAGCACAGGAGCCAATCAGCGATTGCTATGGACTGATGTTTGTCTGGGGAGAGGCTCGGACCAGATGTGTGCTTTTACAACAGTTTTTTTGTGGTCAACAAACACACTGGAATCTCAGCGAATACTTGCTTCACAGACAAAAGAAATATATCTTAGGCTTGAAATCTGTACTTTTAGATGAACCAAGTACACTTGAAAACAAAAGTTTTTTGGTTTTGTAATCTGTATGAAATGAATGAGAGGTACAGTCCATCCTGTCAAATGCACATCATACTGTATGACAGCAGCAACTACTCAAAGGCCCACAGACTCGTAGCAAAGAGTCGCTGTCATTTCTGAAGGAGATTAGCCATCAAGACCAAGTTGTGGATTACTTTAGAAGAGCAGCGCGATCTGACGATCATCATCCAGAGGATGAGAATATGCAACATGGCCATCAATGAGGTTGGTGTCGTGATTTCGTTTCTTTTGAGTGCAGAGTAGCTCGGGCAACCTGAAAATATGCAGATTTTTGTTTGATTTGTTTAGAAACAAAACTTATGAGACGGTTTGGTCTACTTTTTATCTGACGGTCTACTTGTCTGTTGAATGTCATTATCAACAGATATTTAACTGACTATAAGAAACTTTGCAAGTACATGTCAACTTTCACTAACCTTAACCCTAACCCCAACCCTAACCCCAACCTAACAGTCTACTTATAATCTAATGACAATTAGTTGCAATGTAACTTAAATTCAACAAACGGACCATCAAAATAAAGTGTGACCGAAGGTTTTTGTTAAAGTGTATTGGTGGTTCCAAATATTTAATATAATCATAAGCTTGGCTAACAGTTTTGGAGAATTTTTCAAAAAATGGTGTTTCAAAGATAGTCACCGAATGAAGTGACTTGACTTAAAGGGACTTTGAGTGTATTTGGAGTCTACTTTGTTTACATTTGAAACGCTGAAGTCACATTGAATGTTTCTGGTTCCTTTTCTGAACATCTCTGTACCATTTCTGTCTATGAAGAATGAGAAAGCTTTCGGATTTAATTTAAAATATCTTAATTTGTGTTCAAAGGTTTAATGAAGGTCACCGGGGTTTTGAACAACATGAGGGTGAAGGCTAATATCTAAGATAGTGTAACTACATTAAAACTGACTAGATTAAAAGTGTTGAACCATAACTGAGCCCTGTATTTGAAAAAAAACATAACATTTTAGACTTAACATTACTTACATTACTGTACATCCAATAATTATGTACTTTTTAGTGTGTAACAGAATAGTATGCGAGCTTTGGGACAAAACATTTGGGTCAATCATCTTGTCACAACATCCACATTTCTCTTATATTCATTTCCAAGCATATTAGAGATGCAGCTGCACATTTATCTGACCAAACACATCTTGATAAAACTTCACACTGTTCTTGCAAATTAAATAAGTCAAATAAATGTTTTCCATTAGGTTATATATACTGTAAATTAACAGTCATTCAAGCATGTTCTCCAAAGCCCGCCTACTAATCGTTCATTTTTGCCCATCTGCCACGCTTGTGGTTCTAGTTGAATTTACATTTTACATGCAATTTAGGCAATATTAGCAGCTAGATTCAAAGTCCCTTTCATATTTCAATGCACCAGTGAAACTCTACAACAGTCTCTTAAGTTTTGTTTCGAAACATTAGAATAATGACATCAAAAAAAAAACTTTCTTCATCAACTTCTTTTATGATTGTCCCAAACCGAACACTAGCATTTTTTTACTATACAGAAATTCAAACCATTTCCCAGTCGAAGATTAACGGTTGCAGAATTAGTCAAATAAATGACCAAACTACCTAATAGGATCTGTCAAACGTACAATCGCATTCAGCATTGGAAAGTGGTAAAATCACTTCTTGCAAAACTCTAAATTAACAAAGTAATCTAACCACAGCAGCCAGTAACTCCTTCACTCTATCCTCTACGTGAGAAGAGCTGACATAACTAAGTGTTCAATATTCCACACTTTCTGTTTATTGGTTAAATAAGTGCATCATCCTGGTATTTGCAGAAAAAACTAATAGTACATTCATTCATTCATTTTCCTTCGGCTAAGTCCCTTATTTATCAGGGGTCACCACAACGGAATGAACCGCTAACTATTCTATTGTGTTTTACACAGCAGATGCCCTTCAAGCCTCAACCCAGTACTGGCACACTCATATAGCCACTTTAGTTCATCCAATTCACCTATAGCGAATGTCTTTGGACTGTGGGGGCAACAGGAGCACACGAGGAAACCCACATGAACATGGGAAGAACATGCAAACTCCACATGCCAACTGACCCAGCTGGAATTAAACCCAGTGACTTTCTTGCTGTGATGTGACAGTGCTACGGTGCCACCCCTTAACAGTACATTCACCTTCAAAACTGATGTAAAAATCAATAAAACTCTGTAAACAGATCAATTAAATTTTGTCAAAATCTTCATGTCACCAATAAAATAATAGCAAAATCTATAAACAATGAGTATTAAATCCTCTGATGGAACACAGTATCTAAGGCAGGGGTTCCCAAAGTTTCCTGCAAAGTTTATTTTCAACCCCAATCACAAACACCTGGGCTTGCTAATCAAGCTATTACTACTTTAGGCTTTCTAGAAACATCCATGCAGGTGTGTTGAGGTAAGTTGGAGTTTGGCCAACCCTGGTCTGAGTAAAGAAGTAAGAAGTTCATTAATTCATTTTCTTTTCAGCTTAGTCCCTTTATTAATCTGGGGTCGCCATAGTGGAATGAACCGCCAACTTATCCAGCCCAACTGAACTGAACTGAACTCAGCTATATACTAGCTAATAATATACTAGCTAATAACTAAACTGACTTTTTCAATTTACTATAACCTTCTATGTGAAGCTGCTTTGACACAATCTACATTGTAAAAGCGCTATACAAATAAAGGTGAATTGAATTGAATTGAATGTTTTACGTAGCAGATGCCCTTCCAGCTGCAACCCATCACTGGGAAACACACCTACACTCCTGCACATCCTCACATACACAATGGACAGTTTAGCTTACTTAATTCACCTGTACCGCAAGTTTTTGAATTGTAGTGGAAACCGGACCACCCGGAGGAAACCCACGCGAACACGGAGAGAACATGTAAACTCCACACAGAAATGCCAACTGGGCTTGAACTAGTGACCTTCTTGCTGTGAGGCAATTGTGCTACCCACTGTGCCACCGTGCTTTTAAAACGAAGTTTTACTCAATACTGAAAACTCTGTCATCATTTACTCAACCTTCACTTTCACTTCTGTTGAACACAAAATAAGTTATTTTGAAAAATGTTGGAAACCTGTAACCATTGACTTCATTTCATTGATTAATTTTCTTTTCGACTTAGTCCCTTTATTAATCAGGGGTCGCCACAGCACATTAACCGCCCCATTGACTTCCATCGTATTTTTGCTACTAAGTCAATGGTTAAAGGTTTCTAGCAAAGATTTCCTAAATATCTTCATTGTGTTTAACAGAGAACAAGGAGGTCATAAAGTTATAAAACAACTTAGCAAAAGATAAAAATAACAGTAAATAATAAGAGTAAAAGAATAATAAGAGTAAAAGGATAAAAATAACACTGCAAAAATCTTTCTTAGAGAAAAAGTCAAAACAGATTATTTAGTTTATTTTCAACAGTTCACACGTAGCTGATGATTGAATATAAAGCTTGTTTGGCATTCTGTCCTGGGAGAGAGCACTGAGCTCATAAGATCCTCAAGCCCGGGGCTCCCTCTCATTTGCAAGGCGAGAGGAGAGTTTGAGCTCAGGTAGATCTCGAAAACTCCCCTGCGGGTAGCTAATGAACGGATAGTGATTGCTATGAAAAGATAACTACTTACTAGGAGCATGTCTATGGTGGCCATTTGGATTAGTCAATTAACTTAAGTTGCATGTTTTTGGACGGTAGGAGGAAACCGGGGAACCCGGGGGAAACCCACGTGAGTACGGGGAGAACGTGTAAACTCCACACAGAAACGTCAGCTGGCTTGGTAAGGACTAGAACTAGTGATGTTCTTGCTGTGAGGCAACAGTGCTAACCACTGGCTGTGATATGGAACTTAGGGTATATATAGTGGATTAGGAATCATCTGATTGGTGAATCATAAATTGAATAATGCGGCACCAGCTGCGAGCAATCATCTGCACGTGATCCTCTCGAAATTAGTTTATAAATAAACTTCACTTAATGAAAAAACTTGCTTAATTTTGATTTAGTTTTTCTACAAAAATGCTTCTTGACTTCATAATTTTCATATATTTTGCACTAGAATCAAGACAAAACCTCTCAAAGGGGACCTATTATGGTTTTGGTAACCGTCGCTTTAAATGTACATCTAAATTATATTGTGCTCTTTTCAAAAGAGGACGGAGAGATCATCACTAATGGGTGGGGCTCTTCTTCTATGATGACATGTACAACAAGAGAATGTCCATCAAAGTTTTTTCTGCAGACTGTTTTATCAAGTGTGATTATAAAAAAGACATTTTATTAAATGTTTACTATTAGAAGCTGGTTATATTCAAAGACCGTTGGCACACAACTGTATTAAAACCATTTATAAAAGTGATGTTTGCATAATAGGTCCCCTTTAAATAAGAAAATCTTTTTTGAAGGGGTGAACTATTCCTTTTAAAATCAAGTGCAGTTTTGCTTCAAGTTAATATCTAATCACGCTATAAAGCCTTCATATATCAAACACATTTACATGACACTTCCAGTGTAAGTATGCTAGTTCCGCTATTCAACTTCTCAATCACTTGCAAGCTAATGATAACTCCAAGCCAACGTGTTGGCTTCAGTCCACTGGCAACCTCATACAGAACAATAGCAGCACTTTGTCACCTAATAAATAACCGAAAATCGCAGTAAATATTCGATGTGGCATAAAACAAATGCTCAACACAATCTTACAACAGCATAACCTGTAGATATAGCCATTCATACACCAAAAGGGCATCCCAATTGAACAAATAGAGAAACATAAACAGCCATTTTTTGTCCCTCCAGTACTCACGTAGGAAGTGTTTTTCCAGTAAGGCAATCTCCAAATGACCCTTGACCTCATTGAGACGTTCCGATTCACTCCTCAGGTCTTGCATGACAGACAGAGTCCCCAAACCAGCCTGAAAGAAGAAACACGCAGCATTACTGACAGACTTGACACCGCTTACACATAAACCAGTGAAGACTTACAGGATACCCAGTCCTCTGTGTGAAGTCTTCCTCACGTTTTTTTAAGTTCGGTAAGCCTTGAAGTTTGTCTCAATGACAGATAAAAACGCTAAAATTCTGACTCACTGATAGCATGGTATCAACCTGCTCTGACTCCATCCTACCACACACACACTCACACAGTCAAACACACAGGCCGAAAGAACGCAGGATCTGCAGAAAGATGAACCGCAGTGAGAGAGAGAGAGAGAGAGAGAGAGAGAGAGAAAGTAGGTGAGTGAGGGATTAGGAGAGGGCGGCACTGCAGAGAGAGACAGCAGAAAAGCAGAAGTGTCTCTTTAAGAGGCCAATGCAGACAGTGCAGACAGATCCAGAGACACACACACGATTCAGTCCAGCTTTATGTCTATGGTGCTTCTCTTTACAATGTAATGGATTGTGTCAAAGCTGCTTAACATAGACACACACGTTTAGAGTAACTGCATTCGTTTTTTGATAGGAATATGCTTGCTTTGCAAAATTTGTGTTGGGTTTATGTACAAACTTAAGAGACAATGTATTATTGTCTATATATATATATATATATATATATATATATATATATATATATATA
>CAIGQQ010004826.1:253729-267968 GCA_903798035.1 Danio albolineatus | reverse complement strand
ATATATATATATATATATGTCAATATATATGTCTATATATTGAGTGTCAATATCGCAACGAATATGCAATAGTCACATCGCAATATTAGATTATTTATTAAAAGGTTAAAATATAAAGATATTATTCAATATCTTTGTTACAATGATGCCCATGTTATTTTACATTTGTTTGTTTAAATTCTGTTCTTGAACACCCCAGAAAACCATGAAGCACTGTTTTTTTACTTTTGCTCTGTTGTATTTATATGCTTGTAACTTATTGTACTTTATGCAGGCACACTGCATAGAAAAAGACTTGATCATACCAACTAAATGAATTAAATCTAAAATAAATAAAATAAAATAAAATAAAATAAAATAAAATAAAATAAAATAAAATAAAATAAAATTAAATTAAATTAAATTAAATTAAATTAAATTAAATTAAATTAAATTTAAACATTTAAGCAAGTAAAAAATCGTCTACACTTTGTTAAATCAAAACCACAATAAAATATAATAAAAATAAAAAAATAAATACATAAAGAGAATCATTTAGGCAACAATATAGGGCAGTACAGTGGCATAGTGGGGAGCATAATCGCCTCACAGCAAGAAGGTCACTGGTTCAAGCCCCGGCTGGGTAAGTTGGCATTTCTGTGTGGAGTTTGCATGTTCTCCCTGTGTTGGCGTGGGTTTCCTCCGGTTCCCCCACAGTCCAAATACATGCGGTAGAGGTGAATTGAATAAGCTCAATTGGTTATAGTGTATGTGAGTGAGTGCAAGAGTGTATGTGAGTTTCCCAGTGATGGATTGCAGCTGGAAGGGCATCCGCTGCGTAAAAACATGTGCTGGATAAGTTGGCGGTTCATTCCACTATGGCGACCCCAGATTAATTAATGGACTAAGCCAAAAAGAAAATGAACGAACAAACGAATGAATGAATGAATGAATGAATGAATGAATGAATGAAAAAGCAACAATATAACTAAATGTTGCTGAATCAAAACAGCAGTAAAAAAAAAATAATAATTCAGGAACAGTAAAACTACATTTCGTTCAATCAAAACAGCAATACAAGAAAAAAAAAACATTAAGCAACTAACAATATAACTAAATGTTGTTAAATCAAAACAGCGATACAAATACATTACAAAAATATTATATAATAACATTTCAGCAACAATGTAGCTAATTTAGTTTAAATTAAAACAGTAACAAAATAAAATAAAAAAGAATAAAAAATTGAAGCAAAAATATACCTATATGTTGTTAAAAAACACCAAAAATAAAATTAAATTGAAATTAAACAACAATATAACTAAATGTTGTGAAAAATCACAAAATATCAATATGTAAATGAATGTAAACTAAACATTTAAGCAACAATGTAACAGCATTTTAGTAATCAAAACAGCAATAAAGTAAAGTAAGGCAAAGTAAAACATTTAAGTAACAATAAATCCTTCCATGATCATCCGAAGCCTTTGAACAAAACCAGAACCCTTGCTTCTTTCCCTAAAACAACCACACAACCACAAAAAAGGATGCAATTTTGAGTGTGCCTAACACCCTCTTCTCTCCCTAAAACAAACTACACAACCTCAAAAAATGATGTAATTTTGAATGTGCCTAACACAGGTGAGTGGACTTGACAAACCACATGTAGAAAACAGACTCTTTCTTTCTGTCACTTTAACTGACCCTTGCACCAGTTTTGCAAATTTGTACCATACACTTTCCTACAATCAATTCATATCTCTAAAAAAATATCACACAGCTGAGTGGGTTTGACAATTCACCTGTAGAAACAATATAATATATATATATGTGTTTATAAAAAAAAAACACTTCCCCTTCCTTAAGGCCCGTGCACACCGAGACGTTTTTTGCTTGCGTTTTAGGTCGACGTTTAACGTCTCGTGACTAAATAAAGGGCGTCAATGTGTGCACACCAACGCGCAAAACGCCAGGTGTAAAAGCGTTATTTTTAAAGAAACACCTCATGCTCATTTTTCAAAACCTTCTCCACCAATCAGATTGGCATTTTTTATCACATGTACAGAGCCGCTGAAGTTACAGTACTTGGAGTACTTGGAGGCGATCAAGCGCAAAACTGTCAATGCGAGCGCACATTGAAGAAGATGCCCAGAGGCGATATAAACGTGGAGCTGCTTATTGCACTGGTGAACAATAATCATTTATTCATTGCTGGAGCTGCTACTTGAACCATCCATGCTTTGCCGATTGCCAACAACAAGCGTGTCAACTTTCTCTTTACTTCTTCTGTGTAACAAGCGGGTCTCAGAAGCTTGGCACCACCCTGTGCGCCATCCAACGTCAAGGAGTAATTTTGCATACTCTTCTGCTCGACGCCAGAGAAAATCTCTTGGTCTTAAATGCGGAAAAACATCGCGAAAAACGCTGACGATAAATGCAAACGAAAAGCGTCCCGGTGTGTACGAGCCTTTAATCTAGTATTCTCTGAGTACTATCCATTCCTTAGTATAACTAGCACTTTTTGTGTGTATTGTCTCTTCCTGTTGAATCACTGAATACTTCCTCAATTGTATGTCACTTTGGACAAAAGCGTCTGCTAAATCACAAAATGTAAACGTAAAACTAAAACCTTGCTCTTGGGCACTTTAAGCCAATCATGTGCACAATAAATGGCATGTGACTAATCAATTCTGGAGCTGCGACAATTGCATCAACCTGACCATGGCTACTCTTAATTGGTTTTATTGCCTTTTATAGGTATACATAAAAGAAAATGTGTCCAGAGTCAGTTTAGGATGGAGTATGTTTGATAAAGAAAGTTCTAAAAAAGCTGCAACTTTGCAAAGGCTTCATTAAAATGATCAAAAAGAAAAACAAACATTAGTCTGTAATCTCATGAGCCTTTAAGCACACATAAAAATGCTAACTGCAAATAAGAAACTGGCTTGAGAGTCATTTGTTCGTTAATTGGACTAGTGATCTTACTGTATGATTGCTGTTGTGCTGAAGTCAATATCTGCCTGACAATTGAACCTGATATTGGCTTGATTATTTAATCAGACTTTTTTACAAGATGACAACAGTGCGCCTTGAGAATTCAATGTGTTTATGCAAGGTCACATTTAAGGTCTGCATTTGGTTTCCAGTCACATACAGAATACAACGTTTATATTCGTACAGACTTTGAAATCATATTTATTGTATGTGGTGTTGCAAGTAGTCAATGTATGATGAGTTATTATGCACACTGCATGAAAATGGCATCATTTGTTGTGCTAATGCCTCCCAAAATGAATCCCACTGTTACCCTTGAGCAAAGACGAAGTGAAATGTCTAATTAAAGGAGTCCTATTATGCCTTTTTTACAATATGCAAAATAAGTCTCTGAAGTTCCTATAGTTTGTGTGTGACAATTCATTTCAAAATACACAGCAAATAATGTTTTAAAACTCTTTGGATCAGATAAGTTTATTAAAGGGCACCTTCATTCATTCATTTTCTTTTTGGCTTAGTCCCTTTATTAATCCGGGGTCGCAACAGCGGAATGAACCCGCCAACTTATCCAGCATTTGTTTTATGCAGCGGATGCCCTTCCAGCCACAACCCATCTCTGCGAAACATCCATACACACTCATACACTACGGACAATTTGGCCTACCCAATTCACCTATACCACATGTCTTTGGACTGTGGGGGAAACTGGAGCACCCGGAGGAAACCCACACAACCACGGGGAGAACATGCAAACTCCACACAGAAATGCCAGCTGACCCAGCTGGGGCTCGAACCAGCAACCTTCTTGCTGTGAGGCGAACGGGTTACTCACTACGCCACCGTGGCGCCCTAAAGGGCACCTATTCACTGTAACTATAGACTTGAGTAGTAAACCAAAAAATCTCTTTAGAATATTATAACGCTTTAGGCGTGAAATACACACTTACAGGTTACATCATATTACACAGGTTACACACATACACTCACTGGCCACTTTATTAGGTACATCTTACTAGTACCGGGTTGGACCCCTTTTGCCTTCAGAACTGCCTTACTCCTTCATGGCATAGATTGAACAAGGTACTGGAAATATTCCTCAGAGATTTTAGTCCATATTACTCATGACTGACAATGTTACACAATAGGAGTGTAAATTGTCAGTCTTGCCTGTGAACATAAACAACTAAGAATGAAATGAAAATCTCACACATTCAAGTTGATGATCTGTGAATTAAAACAACATCAGCATAGTACCTTCTGTTATGCTGTATGCATGTTTTTAGTGTAATAGCAACTATTTTAACAGTGATTCTTACTGATCTATGCTAATAGGGTGCACTATTCAGTCATGGGCTGAGCTTATGCAGTCATAGCAGTTGCTAATCTGTATTATGTATTAAAAAAAATAAGCTAGGTGGATTTTTACAGCTATAGGCTCGTTGTTTACCTACACACTGTGAACACACAAGTGTTCGAACACCATGTGAAACTTACATAATAGGTCACGTTTACACAACATTTTCAATTTCAAAACCACATACTCTCTTTCTCTAATTTATTCATTCATTCATTTTCTTTTCGGCTTAGTCCCTTTATTAATCCGGGGTCGCCACAGCGGATTGAACCACCAACTTATCCAGCATTTGTTTTACGCAGCGGATGCCCTTCCAGCCACAACCCATCTCTGGGAAACACATTCATACACTCTCATTCACACAAATACAGTATGGACAATTTAGCTTACCCAATTCACCTGTACCGCATGTCTTTGGACTGTGGGGGAAACCCACGCAACCACGGGGAGAACATGCAAACTCCACACAGAAATGCCAACTGGCCTAGCCGGGGATCGAACCAGCGACCTTCTTGCTGTGAGGCGAACGTGCTACTCACTACGCCACCGTGGCGCCCTTCTCTAATTTATCTATAATATAAAGAATGACAATTTATCATTAAGGAAAAATGTGACAAATATGCAAGAACCCCATATACATATGACACATGAAATGCTTTCTTTCCATTCATGTCATTAAAGTGAAATTACTGATTATAATCTGCTAATATCAGCAAATGCCACGTAGATTTAGTATGTTATTAGCCAATATATATCTTATTAACAGACATATAGTCTTCATATATAAATTTATTTGTGTAACCTTTAAAGCAGCTAAACCATTGCACCTTTTTTTGTTGCTTAGAGACAGTTCTGAGAGATATTTCATATTCATATTGACTCACGTATTCAGTATCTGGCAATTACATAAACTTCAGCAGAAATAGAACTGCTGTTTACATATAGTAATGTGAAACATTTAAAGCAATAAAAATGTAATAACATTATCCCCCCTTTGTGATCTGAGTTTATAATTAAACGTGAATTTTTCATTTTTTTTATCCAAAACTCATCTATTCATTCCATAAGATATGCGTTTGATAACTGCATTTGATGACAGAATATGCACTTTTGATAGCTCCAAAATAAAAGCCGTTATCCATCATCCTTTATTCTGATTGTCCACACACACGTCATGAGTGAGTTTATGTGAAAATCGATTGTATGACCCTGTGAATTGTGAAGCAATTGAATGAAATTCTGCACCAAAATAATGGAGAGGGAAACCTTATGAACGCTCTATTTCTCTAGCTCAACAGCTATTGATATGAGCTGTGAATGCACACAAAAAGATAGGTTCTTTCACAGCACCGGGAAACCAGTATGCCTAGTCATCCTGTGTGTGAATCATAACCTACAGCAAGTAATATAATAGCATGTAATATAAAGCATAGAGGATCCTGCAACTGTGTTTGTCTGAGAGAGAAAAAAGGCATGTGAAGGATGTCTTAAAAGGGACCTATTATGTAAAAATCACTTTTATAAGGGGTTAATACACAAATGTGTGGCAACAGTCTTTGAATAAAACCAGCTTTTAATGACAAAAATGCATTTATTACTTTTTTTATAATCACATTTGATAAAAACAGTCTGCAGAAACACTTTGATTGACATTCTCCCTTTGTCCGTGTCATCAGACGGAGAAAGCCCCACCCATTAGTAGGCCCACACGGAATCTGCACGCGCAGATTTCCGCAGATTTTTAGCCCATCAACTTCACATTCACACTCTAGGGACATCAGAGATGTATTTTACATCTAGTAAAAAAAGGGCATAAAAGGTTCCCTTCAAGGGTGATTAATTATGCTGTTACTTTCATTTGTGGGTGAGCTAACTCATTAATACCTAAAGCAGTGGTCCCAAACCACTGGACCGCACAATCACAATCTAGTTACTCACAATCTAGCATAATGAGTAAGAAACAAATGGCTTTGGAAAGTTATTTGTGAAGGAGAAAAGGCCCAGCAAATATAATGTCTTTTCTGTGTGGAAGTTATTTAAAATGGAGGCACAAAGCGAGTCAGGTGACAAGATTTGACTGATCAGCTTCATACTTTGTATGGAATATATATACATTTATATAGACTAATTCTCTCAGACAAACACAGAACACCCAAACACTGCAGTGCGTTTCCATAAATAAAACTTGTATTAGAGTTGCAGCAATGTTTTATCAGCTTGTCATCCTCTGAGGAAACAGATGATGGTCGTCTAGCAATCTACGCACATTCCATCACTCTCCACCCCATCTACTGCACACCCCACACCAAAATCCCTCCACCCAACCCTCTGGGTTTAAAATTGTCAATTAAAATTGGTGATAAAATGTTGGGGACTACTGACATACAGAATCAACCAACGCAGGCTCATTCTAAAAAACGTAGCCCCATGGACGTTTCTAGAGACTGCAAATGATGTAGCTGGAAGTACGTATGGCAGCATTTCATTTTTTAAACAAATGCAACGGAGCGGTATGGCTCCTTTTCGTGCTTACCAGCTGACCGCTTACCTCCGTATGGAGGGCTTTCCCACTGCAACCAGTTTGTCTGGTTAGTTGGTCATGTACAACGGCAGACTTGAGACGCAGGAGTTGACCACGACGATGACGGTGTTTGAGTCAGGGGAAAAGCGGTTTCAGAAATCAGGTACGACAAAAACAGAATCCAAAAAATAAAATGAACAGGTGAATAACGGTGACAATGTGGTAAAATTCGAAAATGTGGTAAAAACGAGACGAGGGCTTTTCTTTTTCTGGACAGCTTTGGGTTTAGGGAAGTATGTCAGTGGGCGGGTCAATCAATAAAATAGGTTGGGAGGGTGGGTCAGTTGATTGGTCGGTCAGCCAGTCAGTCAGACAGATAGACTGTCATGATCAGGTCTTGAACCCGGGTCTCTAGTGTGGAGACTGGAGACTTAACCACTGAGCCACAGGGGCAGTTGTGTTGGACCCAAACGAAAACACTCCAAGTGGGAATCCAGAAAACTTGTATTTGTTAAAAAAAAAAAAGATCAACTTAGGTTCTTCTCAAAAATGAGGTAGCAAAGACAACTTAGGTTCTTTTCAGAACGAGGTATATAAAATATTTTAACAGTACAATAAACATATAAAGAAAAACTCCACGAGGGGAGAAAACAAAAGACAATAAAGCAGCAAGCAAGCAACAGGGAAAATAAAACAGTCTTACTAGTAGGGATGGCTGACGTGAAACTGACGTTTCGACACAGTGTCGAGATCCCGAAGCGAAAGTGTTTCGAAACACTGCACCGAAGCATGAGCCGAAACACCCAGGTCACGTGACTAAAGTGTTTCGAAACACCTAATCACGTGACTAAGTGTTTCGAAACACCTGGTCACGTGACTAAAGCGATTCAAAGCATCGATCAGTTCAGAAGTGTTTCGAGACCTGGCGATTCTGCTTTTTACTGACAGGGTCGGAAAACACTTCTGTCTTGAATAGCCTAGTGGACCGTACGTGTGTGCACGTTGTTGTTTTGCTTCAAATGACTTTAGGTTCGAATCCCGACTTGTACAAATACTCAGACATCATGATTTTATGTATTTTAATCATGTTACTGTTTTGGTGTAGTCTAGGCAGGATGCAGCTGCAGATACGCCATCAATTTAGCGCCATTTCTGTAACACTGTACAACAATAATTAAGGTTTGGCCAATAAAACACAATAAATTGGAAATTTAATGAATAATATAAATAATTCTTGTTAACTTTCGGCCACAACTGTATCTGATCTAGCAACAACCCTGTTTTATGACCAAAACAAGACATATTTATTCACAAAGTGTTTATTCGGATGTCAGACCGATGTTGAAACAAAACGATACAAGAACAATTCCAACTGATATTAAAGCATTTCAAAACAGCAAAATGGATCTGGATTCGAACCCACTATGCCTGCATGGTAGGTAGGAACCCTAACCACTCCACTACATGACTTGGGGTTCAGTCCCACAAAGTGGGCTTTAATACCTCAATTTCCTCAACTGTTTTTGGCTGAAGCTGTTCAAGTGAAATACACAGAAAATGACCACTAGGTGTCACCGTAGAGCGGGGTTTCGAAACGTTTCGAAGCTTCGACACATTTGCTTCAACTGCTTCAGTGTTTCATGAAGCTTCACTTTGCCCATCACTACTTACTAGACGTAGCTCAGGAGATCAAGGGAACACAAGTCAAGCTCACCAGGACTGACTCAAAAACCGAGTGAGGAACAGAGAAAAAGTGACAACTTAAATACACAGGCTGGAACGAGTCACAGGTGATCAAAATAAAGTAAACAAGAGCACACGAGGAAGAACTAAGGCAGTGGTGAACACAGGGACCTCTAGGGGAATGGAGACAAAGTGCAGAATGGTGACACAGACAGACAGACAGTCAGTCGACAGTGACCTCTGGTGCGTTTACGAGAGAACAGTGGGCCGAACGGCACTCGCGAGAGGAATTTGAGATATGAACAAGCGCACGCAGCGGCCTCTCGTGGATTCACGAAAACAAAAACTGCAAAAATGCGTACCTCCCAGGACGTATTTTTGCATTCTCCACGAACGTCCACAGGGCTACATTTTAGTGCATGAGCCTCGGTTGGAATCAACAATGCACTTTAAATAATTTACATATTATTACCTCAAGTTCCAAAATTTGCCTTTTTAAATAAGACTGCCAAGTAACACCTTTTTTTTTAGCTTCATATACCTTTATTTCTAGAAGTGTACTATGTATTATGACCTGCATCTTGCACCTCTGCAACATAAAATATAGTGTCATCAATCAAAAGGTCATCATTCATTCATTCATTTTCTTTTCGGCTTAGTCCCTTTATTAATCCGGGGTTGCCACAGCGGAATGAACCGCCAACTTATCCGGCATTTGTTTTACGCAGCGGATGCCCTTCCAGCCACAACCCATCTCTGGGAAACAAAAGGTCATCAGTAGAGCATAAAATCGACAGTTTCCTATCGAGACACCATAGGCGACAGGCTCTCATAAACGGGGTATTCAAGTCAATCAAACCCCTGCTTGTGTGAAAAACTGATCTCATTAACTACCAGCCTTCAGGGAGTCATTAGTGCATGAATCAAACAGTCATGCTGCGTAGACACTTATCTATCCAGATATACAAACACTCATCGGAGATAGGCTATCAGACCGGAGCTATGTTGGCTCTGTGTTTGTCTGTGTTTATATATATGTGTGACTGAACTCTTTCAATCAGCATGTGAGCGGTGATGACTCACACCGCACTGCTGTCTGGGCGTCACGGCAACACCGGTCACAATCTCTGTAAGCGGGCTGTTGCATTCAGCACTAAGGCTGGCTGTGTTGCAGAAAATTACCAATGCAAACGCATGCAAACAGAGCGGTAAGACTGGTCGGACTCTTGCTGTGTAGGTTACATGCTTCCTGAAAGCCATCATCATCAGGAGTATATCGATTTTTTTAGCTCTTCAAAATATTTTACTGCCAAAACACAATTATGTTGGAGAGAGCTCAAGGTCTGTGGAAATTATTTCCACCTCATTACACATTTTAAAAAGACAAGCTTTATGAACAAGCCAAAGCTGTTTTTTAGGTCTCACCTGCTGCAATATAGCAAGCATATAAACTAGAGAAGAAACTAAACTGGAAAAGGGGGACAATACACATATGTAGGCAAAACATATTTTAGATATCATTTTAGAGTATTGTTTAATCTGAAATTCCAATATGTGAAGGGTGCACTTTTTATTTTATTACTTTATTTAATGTGTTTAAAATAATAATAAGAATAATAAGAATAATAATAATAATAATAATAATAATAATTATTATTATTATTATTATTATTATTATTATTATTGGCAGTAGTAGTAGTGGTAGTTTTTATTATTAAAATATTTTTTTAATTGATATTTGGTAAAAAGAAATGTAAACAATTAGTATATCTAATTTGAAAAGAAACACCACAAACAATAATTTTCCTGATGGCTGAACGTTATAATCTGAAATTCTAATATGTGAATCAAGATCTAAATGGTATAAAGTGTGCACTTTCTCATTCATTCATTCATTCATTCATTCATTTATTTATTTATTTATTATGGCGGTGCAGTGGCACAGTGGGTTTGAGCCTCGGCTGGGTCAGTTGGCATTTCTGTGTGGAGTTTGCCTGTTCTCCCCAGGTTGGCGTGGGTTTCCTCTGGGTGCTCCGGTTTCCCCCACAAGTCCAAATACATGTGCCATACGTGAATTGGGTAGGCTAAATTGTCTGTAGTGTATGTGTGTGAATGACAGTGTATGGGTGTTTCCTAGTGATGGGTTGCAGCTGGAAGTGCATCTGCTGCGTAAAACATATGCTGGATGAGTTGGCGCTTCATTCCGCTGTGGTAACCCCTGATTAATAAAGCGACAAAGCCGAAAATGAATGAATGAATAAATGAATGAATGAATGAATGAATGAATGAATTTATTCATTTATTTATTTATTCATTTATTCATTCATTCATTCATTCATTCATTTATCTATTTATCTATTTATCTGTTTGTCAGTTTGTTGTTGTTGTTATATTGTTTTCTTGATATTTCGTATATTATTGTATATTTGTAAATTTTTTGTTGTGTATTTATTAAATTGTGCATGTATATTTATATAAATTACATTATTATTTAACAATGTATTTATTTAGCAATACATTTCCTATGCACAGCAATATACAACATACTCTCTGCAATAACCTTGAAAAAAAATGAAAATTAAAAAATGAATTAAAAATGAATTTAATAATACAGAAATAATTAATTTATTAAGAAAGAAAAAAACAATACATATTGTAAAACATGCCATAACTCATACTAGATTTGAAGGATGCAAGGAACCTTGGGAATGTTGGGAATATTTCCACAAATATATAATCCTAAATTTTCTGTATCAAATCTATAAAATCTAAAGTTACATAAACAAACAACGAAATCCATCACAGGTATGCAATATTGCCAATATCGCTTATCTATTATTCATTATTGTGGACATTACAGTATGTGAGATTCCCAAATATAGAAAAACAAGTTTAACAAGCCATTCCTTTCCTCAATAATTCCTTATACCATGTCAAAACGTGTAAAGAAATCAAAAACCAGCATTCAAAATTAATGTTCAAACTTAATCACATCAGAAACGGATCCAGTCTGCAAACACAAATGAACATGACCCTGCACTGTTTTTAAAATCCCATCCAAATTTACAGTTCGCATCGAGCGGCTGGATCACTCCCAGAATTCCATGCCAGTCCTTAACCCACGCCTTAAATCAGTGAGTGCACTTGGGGATTTCTGGGATTTAAACTCGTGACCATATGTGCTGGTTTGATAGGATTTCAGCTTAAGAGGATAACAAGACGTGACTCTTGCTTCATAACATTAATGGCCGCTTTACGTCTGATGTCCACAGAGTTTCTCTGCTGACAACAGTAAATAAACCTCCTGTTATTTCAAGCCATTTGGAATAACACTTCACAATAAGATTGTTTTAGCTAATGTATAAAGTTACTAATATGTAGAAACAAAATGAACAATACAATTATTGCAGTAGTTATTTATTTGTGTTCATGTTAGTTAATGCAAATAAAGTTGTTCATTGTTTGATAAAGTATATCCAGATGGTTATCACATCCAAAAAACAAAAACAAAAACATGGAGTACTGTTGAAAAGACTGAAGGGCTTTATTCTGCAAAAACAACCATCCTGGATGTACTTTATCCTGCTTTATACATGGTAACTTGCCACAAAACATAACAATTAGACATAAAACACTGTTCCGAGCCATAACATTTTATGAATTCTTTAATTAAACCCAAAGCTGACTGAAGTGAAAACAGTCGATGGAGTTTACACTAACCTGTGCATTATTCAGTCACAAGATGACATTAAACAGTCAAAAATGTAACGCTGACAGAAACGAAAACTGGCTGAATGGAGCATTTACTAAATTACATGTTATTACAAGACAGTGCCAAACAGTCAAAAAAAAACCCAAAGCTGACAGAAACACAACTGGCTGAATGGAGCATAGACTTACGTATTATTCATCCACAGGACGGCACTAAACAGTCAAAAGGATGACAGCCAAGCAGATACATATGAATGTGTATGTAAGTAGATATATTTTAATGTATTTATTGATGGTCAAGGTGATTCAAAGCTTTTGGGTGAACCTGCGTTATTTATCAGTTGTTATCTCGGAATAAAATATCTTAGAATTTCATGACTAATCAAAATCTGAGTATTCCAGACAGCCATCTAACCCAATTTTGTTACGTTTAGCAGCTTGAGGATGTTACTTTACTAGGT
Source organism: Danio albolineatus (assembly GCA_903798035.1). Lineage (NCBI taxonomy): Eukaryota > Metazoa > Chordata > Actinopteri > Cypriniformes > Danionidae > Danio > Danio albolineatus. The sequence goes on along the minus strand of CAIGQQ010004826.1, from coordinate 255,265 downwards.
AGATCAATTGTTAGCATTGTTATCAATGATAAAAACAAGCCAAATTTATTTTGCTAGCTATGTTGTTGTGTGACAGGAGCTGGCTATAAACTTAAGAGTGTTTAATTATAGAGTTGCACGTCTTTTGAGGTCATGTTTAGAGTGTTTCCCATGAGAACTTTCTCTGAGACTCTTTTATCAGCTTCCACCCAAGGTCTTCTCCTCCTGCTACTCATTTCATACTGATTACAGCTTAGATCCACAATGAGAAAATGGAAAGATTTTTCCATTCCAAATCCTGTAAAGCGCCTCAGGCTGTCTACATTGGTGTCTTCGTTCTAAACCAGTATCTTAACTAAACAACTCATAACTGGCTGTTGATGGGCTTAAGATCTTTATTTACAATCTACAATAAAGTTTAAACTAAAATAGTTTGTAAGACTGCGAGTGTTAGTACAGTTAAATCTGGGTTTCCATCAACATCTAGTGCATTTTGAAGAAATGAGTGAAAGAAATGGCAATTTTCAAACTTGAGTATTTACCAATTTATTTTAAAGCTAGCTTTTCGTGTCTTTTTTTTTAAGTGTTCATTTGAATAATGAGGAATTGAAACGCATTTGCCAAATAAACTCTGAAGTAGCAAACATTACACCCACATGACTGCATTATGCTTGCTTTGTTTATTGTTGGTTACTAGGATACCAATACTACAGTCAGCCACTCTAACTTGATAGAACTTGATAGAAACACACCTAATTTGCAATTTCTTTTCTGCTAAATGTTAGGATGGAAACCCAGCTAATGAGCTAGACAGACAGTCAGACAGACAGACAGACAGACAGACAGACAGACAGACGATGATAGATAGACAGACAGACAGACAGACACAGACAGACAGATCATTGATAGATAGATAGATAGATAGATAGATAGATAGACAGACAGACAGACAGACAGACAGACAGACAGACAGACAGACAGACAGACAGACAGACAGACACACAGACAGACACACAGACACACAGACAGACACACAGACAGATGTATAAATAGGTAGACAGTTAGACAGAGAGACAGACAGGTAGACAGACAGGCAGATAAGTAGATATAGACAGATATATAAATAGACAGACAGACAGACAGACAGACAGACAGACAGAAAAACAAACATATTTATGGACAGAAAGACATGTAGCAAGACAGGCAGATAAACAGATATAGACACACAGATATATAAAAAGGTATACAGACAGACTAACAGACACATAGAGAGACAGATAAATAGATAGACAGACAGGCAAATAAACAGATGGACAGACAAACAGACAGATGGACAGACAAAGAGATAGATAGACAGACAAACAAGATAAACAGACAGACAGATAAACAGCCAGTCAGCCAGTCAGACAAACAGACAGACAGAAAGACAGACAGATAGTTAGACAAACAGACAAATAATAAAGACAGACAAATTAACTGATTGACAGGCAGACAGACAGACAGACAGACGGACAGACAGACAGACAGACAGACAGACAGACAGACAGACAGACAGAC
>CAIGQQ010004826.1:186575-208575 GCA_903798035.1 Danio albolineatus | reverse complement strand
ATATATATATATATATTTATTTATTTATATATATATCAGTCGTAGATAATACGTACTGAATCAATTGACAAACAAACAAGTGAAACGGTTCACTCAGCATCACGCGCTACGATCCGTGATCGCCATCGCAGCATCACTAATAACACATGTAATGAAACCACTTTCGCTCCATCTCCAGCATGTATTCTCTAGCTCGTCTGTATGCTGTGCGTCTATATACACAATGTGTCCAGTCTGACGTTCCACAGAATGATACATTTTGTCCCGAATCATCAATGAGTATGACTGACAGAACGACGCTCGCGTTCTATTTAACAAAGCGATGACACATTCGATTATGACGTATAGACGCTTAGCTATCTAAACCAGAGAGCTCTAATCATTCACACGGACAGCTTTCGTTTTCAAGACGAAAATAGAGATGGTATTTCATCTATGAATGATGACAGTCCTGCAGGCGCATACTGTAAAGCGCCTGTTGAATGTTATTTAGTAAATGATACGCGTTCGAGATCATCTTACCCAGCGCGCAAATCGTAGCAAAGTTTCATGAACCCTGCTGATAGTCTGTGAGAGATCCTTCAGGAACACCTGCTGGAAAACTGCTGGAAACATTCAGCGGTCCCCGAGCTGCTCTTTTGCCGTCTGAAAAAAAGAGCTGTGCGCTGGCCCTGGAGTCTTGATTATGTGTGAGTTAATGTCAGTCCCCCCCCGAGGACGCGGATCTGCGTGTCTTGTTGGTGTCAGTGAACTCACACACACACTCACACACACATGCACACACATACACGCACACAGCAGGCGGGCAGATCTTCTAAACGCGGCCGCTGATCTCTTAAAGGGGCCGCAGCACTGTCTGATGATACGTTTTTTAGGTTGATGACAAATAAAGTGACACGGCAAAATAATAAGACCATGATCTAGCTCTTGTAAGCGTTTCATCTATGCCTATGCTGTTACTACAACAATTTACATTTAGAATTAGTCATTTACAGAATCTTATGTCCAAAGTGACTTACGATTGAAGAGGCATTCAGTGATTCAATAAGTAGAGGCAATAGACACAAGAAATGCTAATTATATGAAGGAACTGTTTGTGCTCGGATATTTAAGTGCTAGAGTAAAGAAAGGGAAGTGTTTTTGTTTTTACATAGAGAAAAGAGTGTTTCTGCAGGTGGTTTGTCAAACCCACTAACCTGTGTGAGGCACACTTCATTAATGCACAATGTTGTCATGTTTTTTTTTAAAGATATGGAGTGGTTGTAAGGAAGTGTCGGGTGCAGATGTGCAAAACTGGTGCAAGTGTTGGTTAAAGTGTCTGAGAGATGAAAGAGTGTGTTTTCTACAGGTGGTTTATCAAGCCCACTCACCTGTGTGAGGCACACTCAGAATTGCATAATGTTTTGAGGTTGTCATGTGGTGGGGGAGAGAAGACAGGGTCCTGTTTTTATTCACAGGTTTACTATTTGTTCAGTAATAGTAATGTATTAGGAGAGTGACTAAACAACAACAATAACAACAGCAATAATAATAATAATAATAATAATAATAATAATAACAATAATAATAATAATAATAACAATAATAATAATAATAATAATAATAATAATAATAATAATAATAATAATAATAATAATAATAATAATAATGTTATAGCATATTTATGCTGCTTTAATTATTTTTATTAAATTAAATGGCCATATAACATAAGATATCAACAGCAATTCTTTTTTTGTTTGTTTTTTATTGACGCTGCTTTAATTGAATTTTGTTAAGCGAGTGACTATACAACATAATTAATATAAAAACAGAATTTAATATTATATTTCTGCTTTAATTGTCTTGTGTTGTGAGTGACTATACAACAACAATAAAAACAGTAATATTTATTATTATTTTTATTTGTATTTGCGCTATATTGGTGTTTTTATTACTAATTATTGCTTTAATTGTTTTTATTGAGTGTCAATATGACATAATTATTATTCATTCATTCATTTTCTTTTCAGCTCAGTCCGTTTATTAATCTGGGGTCGCCACAGCCTCCTTTTTTATCAGAACAGCTAGGTTAATATTACATCAAATATGTTTGGGTTTTTTGGCGTTTTTTTTTTTATCATGTACATATAAGATGTAATTAAGACTCACCGGTAGATTAATAAAAGCAGATGTGTTCGCTATTTTATATTTTTTTACTATAACAGTTAATCATAGTGATGTTATATATTTTTAAAACCACTTTAAGTATATAGGTAGCTAAATAAATACTTTTTTACATTGAACATTGTCGTGTAGATGCAGTACTAGATATGGTATTAAATGTATTCTTTATTCTTAAATGTATTAAGTTAATGTGAGCTCATGGAACTGCATTAGTATTGTTATGCCTAACAAAGTACATAAATTATCAAGATTGTAGATTACAAAATTATCTAATTTATTAGATTATTTATTTTTTTATCTAATAAATTAACCAAATAAAAAATATGTATCTTATAACCACTAACGATCAAACAAAAATTTAAAATAAAAAAAAAATGTTTTTTATGCTAGGTAAAAACAACATTGTTAACACTGTGAATCAGGAAAAGTGAAAGCCATTTTTCCTGCCTTTAATTTTACTTAATTTTTATAGCAGCAAAAGTATTAGTGTAGAAATTATTTCAAAATTTATTATTTCTTTTTTTTAACAATTAAAAGTTATTTTTAAACCACTAAGTTTGTAGGTAGATAGCTAAACAAACAAACAAACAAACAAACAAACAAACAAAAAATAAATAAATTCAATTATGTGCAGTGGCAGCACTAAATACGTTATTAAATGTATTTAGAAAGTAAAATAAATACATGTATTGATTATTGTTTCCAAAATTAAACTATTTCACATATATATATACTGTATAAATATAAATAGAAAAAATAAATTAAAACAGATATGCCAGAACCTCACATTTACTTACATTTTTCCAGCATGCCGTTGGTGACTGTCAGTGAATCCCTCAACTCTCCCTTCTGAATCATGCTCATGTTGACCTTTGACTGCTACACTCAATCAATAACCACCTTTTGAACATTTTTTCACAATTAAACCGATAAGAGGCTGTGCTCTGTGTACATAACAAAGGTAAATCACTCACTTTTGGTTACTCGGTTAGTGTACTGTTTAAGTAGTTTACCGCTAGATGGAGCCAGATAATAACAACAAGCTTTTATTTCAACAAACAGCCTACATCATTTCACAGTAATATACAAAAATATATGTCAGAGTGTACATAAAAAACATTTATTAATTAAAAATCTTATATTATTTAGGGATATTACAAGTCTTCATTGCTTTTTTTATGAGCAATTTTTTTCCAAACTTGTGCAGTAGTCTCTTGAAGGAAATGAACAAAATTTGGCTTTGATCCAGTCCATTTTTTATGTATATGAAACTTTTTTCTCCCAAAATAATAAGAGGTTGTTATAGGAAGGTAATGTGTTGACATAATAAATGCAAATATCAACATTTTGTAACTTGAATACAATATTTGTTTTCCTTCTAAGAAAATTTTCCACATCCACCCAGAAAATCTTTGTGTATATAAAATCACAAAACATAGGGCCAAAAGATTCCTTTTCCATGCAGCACAAATCACAGAACTAATCAATATCCAAATAATTTTAAACCTCTTTAGCTGGATATATACAATGTAAAATTTTAAACATATTTTCTTTTACTATGTTATTTATACAATATATTTCATAAGAACTTCAAGCTTTTTTCCACTTTACAGTATATTTATGAATATTTGGTCCATTGGTTAAGGAAAAAAACTAATTAAATAAGCTTATAAAAAGGGCAGGTTCTGTTGTGGGGTGTGTACTACCCACAAGAGATTGCACATGATCGAATGATGGACAAATTTGTCTGTATGATGAACCACGATAATCACCCTCTTTTTCATTCAGTCCAAGCTCTTTTAGTGCAAGATTAATTCAACCCTGGTGTTACAGAGAGAGATACAGGAAGTCATTTTTAGTATGCAAAGCTCTGCTGTGGAATTCCCTTTGGGGATTAATAAAGTCAACAAACAAACAAATTTTTAATTATTATATACAACAGTATCACCTGTTATAATATTTCAAATATATCAATTAGTATAACTTTGTTTAATAATAACAATATCTCTTTAAAAAAAAGGTTGTCTTTAACATATTTTTCTACTAACGATTCATTTCCACATTCTTTTATAACATGAAGAAGCTGTTGAGGTATGGCATCAAAGTAACTGGAAAACCAAATTTATCTAAAAATTCACTGTAAGATAATAAATTACCAATTAAGTTGTCTAACAACATCCTTTTCATACCAATTTTGGAAGAAGAGATATTTATTTTATATTGAGTATTATTCCAAATAATTTAATAACAAGCATGTTTTATGGAGAATGTTTTCACTGTCGTCACATAATTAGTTTGATACTTCATCACTGTCTTTATATTTCAATCGCATATTTAAACTTTATGAAACATATATTACGCAAGAACCAACAAGTCTTGTTGAAGTATGTTTAATTGCGTTTACATGTTTCTTTGCACTAAATCATTCACGTGCCTATTATCTTTACCAAACATATTAACCCTTTGAACCGAATCTTTCAGCATTGTGACTGCCTCATAAAATGATGATATGATGTTTAAGTAAACTAAATACAATAAGAATTGAGATAATTTGCTCTTATTAAAAATTTTAAGACCCTGTGTTAAAAAAATAATCGGAACCGTCATATAGATTTGCAATGGTTTTAATGGTTATAATCGAAATTGTTTTAGTTTTAATAGTTCATTAGGCTCTTCTATGGTGGCATTGTAAACCCAATAAAAGCTAATTGAATATGTAGACCCAAAACACTAAAATCATTCAAATGTACTGATTTTGTTGGATAAAATGTAATAGTTTGTAATGTGTTTAATGACATTTGTAGTGGAAACCATTTTGTTTTTATGGTTTTATTTTATTTCATATTAAATATATATATATAAAACAATACACCAAGAGAGCAGTTTTTGAAGAGATAGTTCAACCAAAAATGAAAATTTACTCGCTAGGTTAGAATCAGAATCAGAATCAGAAAGAGCTTTATTGCCAGGTATGTTCACACATACGAGGAATTTGTTTTCGTGACAGAGCTTCTACAGTGCAACAGAATTACAGAGACAGGAAAAAAAAACAGATAATAAATATATTCAAAAAATAGAAGTAAGTGTTAAATGCAAATATACAAATTGGCAAGTGTATGTACAGGTGTATTACTATATACAACGTTATATATGCAGCTGTTTCGTGCAAATTGGCATGTAAAGTGTGTTGTTAAATAAGTGTATGTGTGTGTAAAAAGTGTATTGCAAGTAGTGATGTTGGTTCCACGATTGTTATGTAGAACTGTTTCAGAAGCTCCTTTGGGAGGTTGAACTTCCTCAGCTGACAAAAAAAGTACAGCCTTTGTTGAGCTTTTTTTGACCATGGAGTCAATGTGAGTGTCCAACTTCAGGTCCTGAGAGATGGTGGTGTCCAGGAATCTGAATGACTTAAACCATGTAGATTCCACTTGAATTATAAAGTCCTATCAGCATCATTCTTAATTACAGCAACTTAATCTATTTAAGTTAACTAAACTTAGACCATGTCCATTACATTTGTATTATCAAATCCTGTCAACCTGAGTAGAGACAACTGCACTATTTAATTGAAGTAAGCCTAAAATTTTATGGCTGCTCAAACATTTATTTTATTTATTTATTTATTTATTTGTTTGTTTATTTATTTATTTATTTATTTATTTATTTATTTATTTATTACAGTGTAGTCTTACCAGTTTCCAAATTGTTTCAAAATGAATTCTTTTGTGTTTAACAGAAAAAATTACTTGTTTTTGACAAGTTAAAGCCAAGTAAATGATGACAGAATTTCAGTTTTTGGTGAACTATCCCTTTAACTACTGTGACGACCACTGTCTTGCAGGAAGAAATTTAAAGCACTAAGTAGTGGTTGTGGTAATTATCATCTTTACTGCATTGAATGTAGACTTCACTCTTGCCAGAGACCATAAGAGAGCTTGTTTACACGTTTTAAGATGCTTCAACACCAAAACCAAACCACAAAGAGTCTGGGACGGGTTGGGGTTAAACTGTAGGTGGATATCGACGGCCAAAGTTGAGAACTTAAATATCTAGAAACCTATCGGATGAAAATGGAATGTTCGAGGTGCAAAGTTCGAGGACAGAGTAAAGCACTATCACTACAAACGAAGCCTTTGGATTTCTGACATACGTAGATATAGAAATAGAACATAGACATCCCACCAGATGGCGCTAAATGTTGTAAAAAGGCCTCATAAAATACAAAAAAGTGTCGTTTTTATCACTTAAGATTAGCTTAAGTATCTTAGCATCCGTAAAATGTTTTCTAACCACACAAGAATTTGGTCAAGAACATCATGTCTATCGTTAAACTTTCTTAATCTGACAGATGTGAGGAAACAATTTCAAATAAACCTGTGAGTTGATAATGGAGTATTGCAGTTTCATATAACAAAAACAAAATAAATATAATAAAAATGTTGTTAAATTTAGCCCAATTTAACCCTACAGCTGTCAAAATACTAAATAAATACCCCAGTCAATCAAAGAACAGACTTTTTTTTTTCCAAAGGCCATTTCCAGTCTGCTTTGTCCTCATTTTCTCATCCACCCTGATCAGGCGATGTATATGTGAGACTTCAGGAAGGGGCGAAGTTTATCAGCATCAGACTGACTGACAACTCCTAACAAATCTGAAACTCAATCCGCCAAACCCTGTCAGTCCTGACAGTCGAGGAATGCTCTTTCAGACGTATTGAAGTTGTCTTGGCATTCAGAATCCATTCATTATACATACACAGCCTGTTTAATGAAATTTAAACACAAGAAAAAAAAAAATATAGGAATTGGGAAGGAATCTGTTTTTGATTGGATTGTGAAATACATTATTGTCTGATTTGTTCTTGAAGTGCCACTGGCATCTACTTTTGAGAAGATTTAGAAGAGTTTTTGAAGAGATATTTTTTTATGTTGAACTCAAAAGATATTGGAAGAAAGCTGAAACGAAAAATATATACTGTGGAAGTCAATGGTTACAGATTTTCAACATTCTTCAAAATATATCAAGAAACTTATACACGTTTCGAACAAGTAAATGATGAGTAAATGGTGACAGAATTTACATTCTTGGATGAACTTTCCCTTTAACGGTGATGTGAAGGCTGATGGTCAAGTTAATCTTTTATAAATATTATTGGTTTATGTACAAATCAAAATGAGCAAATTTACAAAATAAAAAAATGTAATCCACTGTTTTAATTAGCTAATTCACTCACTTAGTAAACACATTTTAAAACTATTGGTCAAAAATATTCTCATTAACTGAAATTAACTGTAAAAATTACAATAAATAAAAAGGCTAAAGCTAAATGAAACTTACCAACGTAATGTGAGTCTCCCGTTGCACCACATCCCAAAGGTGCTCTATTGGATTGAGTTCTGGTGACTGTCGAGGCCATTTGAGTACAGTGAACCCATTGTCATGTTCATGGTGCATTATCCTGCTGGAAGTAGCCATCAGAAAATGGGTTTGCTGTGGCCATAAAGGGATGGACATTGTCAGCAACAATACTCAGGCAGGCTATAGAGTTAACACAATGCTCAGTTGGTACCATTTATTTATTGGCCCATAAATAAATAATCAATTGTAGAATTTATTTTTGATATAAAAATAAAAATACTTTTCTTATTATTCAAAAAATGTAAACTACACATGTTTAACTATAATATATGATACTTTATATGTCTAAAAATACTTAATATTGTCTCAAATCTATTTAATGGCATGGTGGCTCAGTGCTTAGCACTGTCGCATCACAGCAAGAAGGTTGCTCGTTTGAGCCTCGGCTGGTTCAGTTGGTATTTCTGTGTGGAGTTTGCATGTTGTCCCTGTGTTCTCGTGGGTTTCCTCATGGTGCTCCGGTTTTCCACGCAGTCCAAAGACATCTGCTATAGATGAATTGAATATGTCCGTAGTGTATGTGTGTGAATGTGAGAGTGTTTCCCAGTACTCGGTTGTGGCTGGAAGGGCATCAGTTGCATAAAATTAATCACTCCGTGCCTCTTGGAAACACTGCATTTCAAATTGTGCTTCATTCAGGTGAGTGCATGGGCTTGACAAACCACTGGTAAAACACTCTTTTCACTTATGCACCTGAGACTTTATCTAAACTCAACTAATCTCAACTAATGTTAACTAACATGAACAAATACTGTAGTAAATGTATTGGTCATTGTTTGTTCATGTTAGTAAATGCATTAATTGACATCAACTAATGAACTTTATTGTAAAGTGTGACCATTTTTTTAAGTAGCTCTTATGTCCCGTGTTGTGTTCATGTTTATGATTAATCTATGTCGCATCGTTGTCCTGCGAGACACGACATTTCATTCCTCTGCATGTCGACTTATGTAGCGGAATGACAATAAACCTCGACTTCACTTGTAAAACATATGCTGAAATAGTTGTTGGTTCATTCCGCTGTGGTGTTCCCTGATAAATAAGGGACTAAGCAGAAGGAAAAGGAACGATTGATTATATTTGTATGTTTTTTGGATTCAGTGTTGATATAAACAATTATTTGATTTATTTACTAAGAGTTACAAATGTTAATGTAATATGTGCAAACAGTAAACTTGTCCACGGCACTATACATGTTCTGTTGCCTTTGCTAAACTAGAATTGCTAACCCACAAGGAAAGAACCTACAGTACAGTATACAAACATATATGTTTTAATACACATATATAAAATTGGCCGTTTTCCTACATTATATGGCACATACTTTAAAAACCTATATCAAAACCTATATTAAAACATAAGCTCTCACTTATTTGCCAAAGTTAAATTCCATGACATGCTAATTACATGTGATACCAATTTCAAGTGTTCGCTCATACTGTACTTTTTTGTTTTTTTTGTTTAGTTCTTAGTTAGCTAGTTCTTAGCCTTGATAATAGAAATGAATATGAGCTAGGCATCATGTATGATAGTTGCCAAAGTGAGATATGAGCTATATTGGAGACATATCTTGTACAGAGCATATAGGGCTTATATATGTGGATATAAAGAAGCAATACAGGAGATCTATATGGCCTGTATATGCACATATATGCACCTCAATTTTGCCTATATATGGCATTTATATGTATATATGCAGCATAGGTATTATCATATGTGTGCATATACACTGTACTGCATATAGGTTTAATATATGCACATATATCGTCATATAGGTTCTTTCCATGTGGGAAAACAGAAACAAAATATATAAGTTTGCTAAATTAAAAGTTTGTAGAATTAAAAAGGAAACTAGCATAGATAAAACTAACTAACTGAAACGTATCACAAATTTAAAAATAGCACAACTCATTTTAAAACTTAAAACTATAATATCCTTGCCCTGTAGGTGCGTTGACTCATGGACGCCTACACAATCTGTTTTGGTTCAGAGTGTGTATTAAATTGCCAAGGTCACATGATTTCAGGAAACTGGGCTTGGTTACATCATCATCTGGAGCTTCCCAAATGGGATATATTGCCCTCCGTAGGGCATCGGAGGGCATTATTCCAAACCGAAGTGCTCAAAACAGTCCTTCACAATGAATGGTTTTGAATCATACTAACAGACATTTTAGGCACCCATGATCGTTTGCGCAGGGAAGTTGTTTGATGTCACATAATGACAAGTTGGACATTAACTATAAATGTCATCGCCTTGGAATTATTAAGGTTCTATGTGCGTTCTATGAGATATTGAGCTTCAAAGTTTTAGCATACAGTAAACAATATGTGTGTAACAGCTCTCCTTCACACATTTACACGACTGAGACACTAAATGTACTCTAAATGTAAATTCAAATTCAATACAATTCAAATTCTAAGTCCAAATTCCTCTTAAATTGTTAAAACCAGAGGGCAAATGCAGATAGAAGCTTCTCATTCTAAAAAATCACGTTCCGCTTGGAATTATAAGATTCTATCCGGCAGATCATTAATTGAAGCATTACTTTTCAAGAGATACAATCAGTCTGCTTATTAATTTAAATTAAAAAATAAAATAAAAATGGTGTTGTAATAGTATGTTAAAGTTTTAGAAAGTTAAATTTTTTGCTTTTTATAACATTTATTTCATGTTTTAGAATGATGTTTGTTCTTGTTTAAATTAATCATACAAGACTGTGCTAAATATTTTATCCAATGCAGATGTTAATTTTATGTTATTAATATGGAAAAATTTATTGAATTACATGCTTTATATGAATTATATTTATTGAATTAAATGCCCCATTAATTAAATTTGTTAATTTATTCATTAATTTAAGTATTTGCCCTTCAAGTCTTAATATCGAATTTAAAGACTTTAAAAGAAAACAGACAATGAGCAAATGTTCAACAAACACTGAAAAATGTTTCACTGACTACATATATACACACAAATAAAAATATATTTTTCATATATTACATTTTGTCAATAACTGTTTCTTTTTCAACAATGCACTATGTAACATTTCATTTTAATGTAAAAATTGCTTATAAATCATCACATTTACACACATCTTTCAGTTTCAGGTTTCTTTTCAGTGGTGCAGCATTATTTGGTCAACTCTGATTTTGTGTTTTTTTTTGGTCTTTCTCACAGTCAGTGTTGGTTAGTCACCTCCCTGCAAAAAGGTTGCTGGTTTGAGTCCAGACTGGACCAGTTGGCATTTCTGTGTGGAGTTGCATGTTCTTCCCTGTTAGTGTGGGTTTCCTCTGGGTACTCCGGTTTACCCCACAGTCCAAAGATGTGCATTATAGGTTAACTGAATCAACTAAATTGGCCATATTGTATGTGTGTGAAGAGAGTGTATAGATGTTTCCCACTACTGGGTTGCAACAGGAATGGCATCCACTGTGTAAAACACATGCAGAAATAGTTGGTGGTTCGTTTTGCAGTGGTGACCCCTGATAAATAAGGGATTAAGCTCAAGGAAAATAAATGAATGAATGAATTCCAGATTCAGTGCAGCTTAAAAAGCTCTAAATGGTCACAGCCGAGGAATAAGTATCCTAGGGAAACAATCCATCATGGTCTGTTGAAATTCTTGATTCTGATTGGCTGCAACGTGTGCAATAAAATTGTTTAGTAAGTAGTTCCAGCCAGTTTTGATCACAGTTCGAAACAAATGAGCTGCCTTCAAATGTTAGTAGTAACCATAGCAACTTACTGACAATTGACACAGCCTTCTGTAGGGGTAATTTACAGTTTGAACCCAAAAATGTCTGTGAGATGAAGAAGAGTCAAAAATTCAATTAAAAAGAAGGTTTGCTAAAGATAGTGAGCAGTTTTATCAGCAGAAGCCAGCTTCAACACTCTCAATGAGTTTGAAGGCCGCTCTGCTTACAATTTCAAAACAACAATTATACTCTTACATAACGTCATTAACTACAGCATGCATAAAGGTGTGTTATCTGATTGGTTAAAACAGAGATAGACTTAGACAATTTCCATGTGAGTGTGTACAATATCCCAATATCTCAAGCATAGAAACATCAAAAAGCCACTTCAGAGCTGATCCCAGACCTGAAATGATCCAAAAATGAATAGAATCAAAACTGGTTAAAGGCAGGTATAATCAGTGGTGTAAAGAGTACTGAAATCATATTTACAATACTTATGTAAAAGTACTATTACTTTCTCAAAAATGGGTAACACTTTATTTCGATGGTCCATTTGAGTATTAGTAGACTGTCTACTTAATATCTGTTGATACTAACATTCAACAGACATTTAACTGACTATAAGATACTTTGCAAGTACATGTCAACTTACACTAATCCTACCCCTAACCCTAACCCCAACCCTAACTCCAACCTAACAGTCAATGTATAATCTGAAATACGGACCATCAAAATAAAGTGTGACCCAAAAATGTAGTGCGAGTATAAATATCTGCTGTAAGTATTGCTCAAAGTATGAGTAAAAAGTAGACGTTTCTAAAGTACTCGTGAGTAGTGAGTAGTGAGTATTACGCTGTAAAAAGCTGATGCATTTACATGTAATTTGTGAATGTGTGTAAACGTAACATTCTGTAATGCATATAGTTATTGCCCAGCTGTCACACAGCATTATAAGACGTTAATATTACAGTAGGTTAGATTTAGGTTGTGATGTCATGCAGGAGACCAAAATTCAACATCAAGCCAGTGTCCAAGGACAGCGGTATTTTGAAATGACATCATTGATATTTGGTTGATTTTAGGTTGTGTTAGAAAGTGACCAAAATCCAACATCGAACCAATGTCATATTGACGTCAAATACTGACATTTATTCGTCAGATATGGCAACCAGAATCCAACATCTGATATACATCATAGTGGTAACATCCACACAACAGCAAGATGTAACATCATTAATAGACATTAATATTTGGTTGAGGGCGCCACAGTGGCGTAGTGAGTATCACGTTCGCCTCACAGCAAGAAGGTCACTAGTTCAAGCCCCGGCTTGGCATTTCTGTGTGGAATTTGCATGTTCTCCCCGTGGTTGCGTGGGTTTCCTCCGGGTGCTCCGGTTTCCCCCACAAGTCCAAAGACATGGGGTACAGGTGAATTGGGTAGGCTAAAATAGTCCGTAATGTATGAGTGTGAATGAGCGTGTATGGATGTTTCCTAGAGATGGGTTGCAGCTGGAAGGGCATCCGCTGCCTAAAAACATTTCCTGGATAAATTGGTGGTTCATTCTGCTGTGGCGACCCCAGATTAATAAAAGGACTAAGCCGAAAAATAAAATGAATGAATGAATATTTGGTTTATTTTAGGTTGGATATTGATGTTGGCCTGATGTTGACTTCTGACGTCAACCCGATTTTCATTTGCAAATAAAATGCACGTCCCCACGGCTTTGGAGTACAACATCGATCTGACGTCATGTTGATGTCTTGTGCCAGCTGGATGTTTTAGACAATTTCGGTCATCATACAGTAAACATTTTTCATCTTCTCATCAGTGACATGCATCTAAACAGTCTCTGGGTCAATGTGTGTAAAGATTTTGGACATCTGCAAATGTAATGCAAAAGTTTTCTGCAAATGTAATGCAACAGTTTGCTGCATTTATAAAGCGCCCATGTTTTAAGGTAGTTTATTATGATGTGATTTACCTTCTAAGAGCGATTTGATTGGACAGGAATCACAGCACTGATTTTTCTAATCCCCATAGACAATAAAAATGTAGTGACTGCATGTTGAAGGAAAGTAGTCGAGTAAATGTACTGTACTATGAAATGTTTTAGAAAGTAAAAGTACACCTTTCTAAAACTACTTAGTAAATTACAATTCCTAAGAAAAACTACTCAATTACAGTCATTTGAGTATTTGTAATGTGTTACTTTACACCACTGGGTATAATCTACATCCAAACTGGCAGCCGACATACAAAGGAATTTACTCAAAAAAAAATTTAACACATAAAAAGGCAAGTAACTTGGGAAACAGTTGTTTCCAATTCTTCAAAAGTCCAGGTCCACTCGAGAGGTCTCCATGATCTCTGACCTGGCTGGGTAGTTCCTGAAAAGACAAATAATTTGGCATACAGAAAAAGCAATTACACACATAATTTTCCAGTTTTACTCTGAAGTGGGATGACACTTAGGTCATCACATAATCTAGGCTCTCAAACATTCAACTTTATGAATACCGATAAAGACATAAGAAAGAATATGTGTTGTTTCTTCCTGGAGCAGACATCCATCAGAAAGTCTACTCCATCACTTCATTCCTCTTTGGGATCTCGAAAGACATGTGCTTTATCTGGGAATTAACCAACTTGCAAATATGATCAAAAATATAGCTTACATGTTACTATGAGCTATTAAATATCCCTGTGTCATTTACACACATTTGTCTGAATGTGACTGAGTCGAAACAAGGACTAGGGGTTTGAATATGTCAAAACGGATATTCATTTGGCCAAATACTGCACTGCAATTATCAAAACTTGTTTAGACTTTTCTCTAACTTGGCAAAATGACCATGGAAACCATTCATCTGCGAACTAGTGTACAGAAGTTAGTAAGTTTAAAAATAAAAGTGTGCTAAATATATGTGGATGAGTTTTTGAACTGTACCACAAGGTTAGATTTTAGGCTCTACATTATTTATTATTATTGTATCGTGCATTCATAGTTTAACGTATGGCAATCTGTTGATTTTTCCTTATATATTCGTCCTTACAGGTCCATTTATTCAGTCATTACAGGTCTATGTTGCATTCATATTTTAGCCGAAACACTCACAGTTCTTTTGGATAAAGAGCGAGACTTACAATGTTAGAGGTTTTGGTCCACCTGTGCACCAGGGTTTCAGATAGCAGTGTTCACACTCATTCAGATGATCATTTTAATAAAACCAAACTTGCCAAACGTGAGTGCGCCATGAATTACCGGCTACTAAGCACTAACCAATAGGTGTATATAATTTTTTCAACACAATCTCATGGCAATTCGTATCTTTATGATTCAGGGGCTGATAGGCCTGTGCAATATGGACAAAATAATCAAATTGCGATTGCAATTTTTACTTGTGATTTTGGCAACTGTTTTTGCTTTTTCAAACAAGCTACATACCTGCATTCTAAATGTATTCAGCGCACAAAAAGTGCATAACAAAAAAATTCACAATGAGATAACAGTGTATTAAGCTCAATAAATAAAACTGTAGTAAAATTGTCTTTAAAACAGACAACATAAAATAAATTAAGAATAACTAACCTCAACTCTAGTTAAAAACATACTGTACTCATTAGTACTAACTGCCTGATAAACAATACTGTAATAAAGTGTCTAAAAAAACAGACAACATGAAAAAATAGAGAGGAACTAACCTTAATTCCAGTTAGAACAATAAATAAAAACTAACGTAAATCAAAACCACTTCGTTGTGCGTGGAGTGAGCTCTGATTGGTTAACAACTTTCCCCCGCTCAGCTTAGCTGTAATTGTCCGTTGTGCTGCGTCGGCTCTGATTGGTTAACATAATAAAATCATGCACACAAGAATGTATTCTGAATAAAATCTAAATATATTTATAGATAAAATTGCAGCCTTACGCGATGTAGAAATTACATGTGCTTAAATCACGATTTTTTTTGCAATTGTGATTAGTTGCACAGCCCAAGTGGCTAATTCGTATGAATTTGTACGACCTCATTCACACAATTTAGTACTATTTGCTCATTCAGCCCTAAATGACGGTTGGGTTTAGGGTTGGGGTGGGGGATAGGCATAAAAAAATACAATTTGTTGGGTAATTTAAATGAGGTTTATTTATACATTTTGAAAGGATCACATGCTTATGATTGCTTGCAGCTGGTCCCGCATTATTCAGTTTATGATTCACCAATCAGATGATTTCTAAGCCACTATAAATACCCTAAGTTCCACATCACAGCCATCTTCGTTTTGAAGAATCCCCCCTTCCACCCCTACTCCTCCTCCTTACCTAGATGGGGGCACGGTGGCCCAGTTGTTAGCATTGTTGCCTTACAGCAAGAACATCACTGGTTCTAGTATTTACCAAGCCAGCTGACGTTTCTGTGCAGTTTACACATTCTCCCCGTGGTCACATGGGTTTTCCCCAGGTTCCCCGGTTTCCTCCTACCGTCCAAAGTTAACATTCTCCTAGTTAGTAGTCATCTCTTAAGAGCAATCACTATCTGTTCAATAGCTACTACCGCAGAGGAGTTCTCGAGCTCTAACTGAGCTTAAACTCCCCTCTCGCCTTGCAAACGGGAGGGAGCCTCGGTCTCGAGGATCTTTTGAGCTCAGGGCTCTCTCCCGGGACAGCATGCCAAACAAGCTTTATAATCAATCATCAGCTAAGTGTGAACTCTTGAATTAATAAAATAAATAATTCTCATTAACTTCCGGCCGCAACCGTATTATGGGTGGTTGCAAGCCACAACAACCGTTGTGTGTCACACCTCATTTTTAAACACAAACATTTTTGTATGACTGAACTCGTACAGAATTGAACGAATTAGCCATTAAACTGACAAAATGTAAAATAGTTACAGCAAATTTAACTTAACATGTCGGTATTCACTTGTATTATGCACGTCCACAAACTATTAAAGTAATTTTAAGTAATTTCACCTTAAAGTGACAGCTTTAAGAAAATAAGTATAGTTAAAATATAAACATCAAGTCTGTAAAATCAACTATTAAAAGTGCTGATTGTCTTGTGATTGTAGTGTTGTACTGTCGTCTTTCAGCTTCAATGCGCTTTTTAAACAAATTAACAAATAAACAAATAAATAAATAAATAAATAAATAAATAAATAAATAAATAAACAAACAAACAAACAAACAAACAAACAAACAAACAAATAAATAACGAAGCAGCTGCTTGCCACCACGATAGCGGTAAAATCCAATGACCGGCCGCTCGCTTTCACTCCAAAATGGCGAAATCGTATGGCTGTTGTTGCTAGCTGCTGCTTTTGCAATGAAACATTCTATTGAGTGTCGCCTCTTGTTGATTCTAAGCTTTTTGGTTATGTTTCCTCGTGAGATCAGGCTGCATTTTTAAAGTTTAAACGTGTTATGTTTTCTTTCGAATAAAAGACTTGTTTATTGATAAATTAAATCATTATATGTACAACTATATTGTCAGTGCATGATGTTGAGATGTTTTACTGGACCCCTCATCTGGCGTGTGAGTTCAGAGAGCCTGACGGCAGTAGTTAATATTTGATGTGCCCTTTGAAGCGAGGCAGTATGTTAAGAGCACTCCGGATAATCAGGCTCAGCTGAAGATGAATTCTTGCTCTGCGCCACCTGTGACAGTAAAAGCCTTGCAAAGGAATTCAGGGTAAAGGGCAGAAAACAGGCCTCGGTGAAGTAAGCCTTAAACAAGACACTCAAACTGACTTAGCGTTGAGGTTGAAGATAAAAGTGCTAAAGATACATGGATGCACTTTTGAAATGTGCAAGGTTGAGTTTTAGGACCGTCATTATTCATGTGTATAAATTTGTACTGTCAAAAGGTTTGAAAATGGTTTTGTTTGCTGATGATACTAACAGTATATTGTTCAGAAAAGAATTTAGATTAACATTAATACTGTAAAAAAAGAGGAATACTGTAGACTAGTGGTGCTCCTGGAGATCGACCTTCCTGCTGTGTTCAGCTCCTTCCCTGATCAAACACACCTGAACTAATTAATTAGGACCTGAACAGCACTAGATAATTACAGGCAGGTGTATTTGATATGGGTTGCAGCTGAAATCTGCAGGACGGTCGATCTCCATAAGCAGGGTGGGTCACTCCTGCTGTAGACTTTGACTGAATTTAAGAGCATTTAGCAAAAGGTTACAATTTAATTGACTCAAGAGTGTACAAAATTACATTTTGTTATTATTGATCATAATTTCTAGAAGCCACATATTAATCATGTCCAAGTGAACTGCAATTTGAAATAGAACAAAACATACAACGAGAAGAGAAGAACAAAGAGAGTAATACGAATTGTTACAAGTGCTGGTTATACCTTCATGTGTGTTTGTTTTCATCATGTGACCTTCCCCATGTGCTCCTTTGTTCTGTTTTCCCGCCATGTCATTATGTTCAGCAGTGTCACCTGTGTTCATCCCATGTGTCATTTCAGTCATCATATCCCTGTGCATCTACAGTCCTTAATTTTAGTCTTTGTCCGGTATTCTCAGTTGAAGCTTGTTTTCACCCCGTCATTCCTGCGTTCTTCCATGCTAGTGTTTGTTAATAGAGCTACATATTAAATAATCCTGCGATCCTGTGCCTTCCAGGCGTTACACAAACAGATTATTTATACATTTTTATTAAATGATATTTGTGGATTTAGTTGATTTATCTACAGTATACTGTAAAAAATAAATCCGTAAAATAGTCGGTGAAAAAAAAAAACGGCAGCTGTGGTTGCCAGTTTTCCACCGTTAAAAATATGGTACAAACCGTAAAAGTACTTTCTCATTTTTACAGCAAACTACTGTATCTCATTATTTTTCAGAGAATATATGTCTGTATTTTGAACCTCCAACATCTACACATCACATCTTTTGTTACACATATAGACATGTTAACACAGCCATTTGTAGGTGGTGATGAGTTAAGTAATGAACCAATGCTCATCACTAACAACTTTTCCCACAGGCAATAAAGTGTATCAGTCTATAATAGCAACAGTGTCATTCACACAGCTTCCAAACACCAGTATGGTAATACACATAAAATTAAAGTCATGAAACAAACATTGTTTATCAACATCAGATGTAACATAAATCTCTAATTTACATCACTGATGGGAAAACAACTAAAATATTCATAGTTATGTCCACAAAAAGCATAAAAAGTGATGTGCTATGCAGGGAATTCTGGGAAAGTCATTTTACAGTTATTCGCAGTATATATTGAGGAAACATACAGAAGAAACATAGAAATAACTTCAAAATGGTATTGTAGTATAATAATATAACAGAAAGCTTATATCATTTAAGAGCAATGTACAGCATGTTTAAAAAATAGGGGCAATAACTAATGTAAAAAATAGGTGTATATCTCTTTTCGAAGGGGTAAATCTGTGTAATACATTTGCTAAGGAATTGAAATGTAATTCACTTTAAAATGTAAGAATATGTACAAACATAAGCTAATTATTTATGTGAATCAATATTAAAAACTGGGAATGTTAAACTGTGACAGAATCCTGAAGTTGGGATTGTTTATTTCTGAGATCATGTACGTTTGTAATTACAGTATGTCAGTAACTTTGGGATGTGTGAAAGTGTCATTCACAGGTAATTATGCATTAAGGATAGGCAGAAAAAGAAAGAACTCGACCAGCACTTTTTTCGATACCCACAGCTCACTGTCAAAAATGCAAATGTTAAAAAAATTGTGTAATTGTACCTGAATTAGGTAAACCTGTCCAACTGCTCATTAACACAAATTTTAATCACCTAATCAAATGGCAGAAACTCCATTAATTTACGCATGTAGACATGGTCAAGACGATCTGCTGCAGTTCAAACCGAGCATAAGAATGGGGAAGAAAGGTGATTTAAGTGACTTTGAGTGTGGCATGGTTGTTGATGCCAGACGGGCTGGTCTGAGTATTTCAGAAACTGCTAATCTTTTTTTCACGCACAACCATCTCTAGGGCTTACAGAGAATGGTCTGAAAAAGGGAAAATATCCAGTTTGGGCACAAATGCCTTGATGCCAGAGGTCAGAAGAGAATAGCCAAACTGCTTGACCTGATAGAAAGACAACAGTAACTCAAAAAACAACTCGATACAACCGTGGTATGCAGAAAAGCATCTCTGAACGCACAACACGTCGAGCCTTGAGGCGGATGGGCTACAGCAGCAGAAGACCACATTGGGTGTCACCCCTGTCATATAATAACAGAAAACTGAGGCTACAATTCACACAGGCTCACCAAAATTGGACAATTGAAGATTGGAAAAACGTTGCCTGGTCTGAGGTGTCTCGATTTCTGCTGCAACATCCTGATGGTAGGGTCAGAATTTGCCATCAACAACATGAAAGCATGGATCCATCCTACCTTGTATCAATGGTTCAGGCTGCTGCTGGTGGTGTAATGGTGTGGGGGATACTTTCTTGGCACACTTTGGGCCCTTTAGTACCAATTGAGCATCGTGTCAATGCCACAGCCTACCTGAGTATTGTTTTTGACCATTTCCATCCCTTTATGACCACAGTGTACCCATCTTCTGATGGCTACTTCCAGCAGGATAACGGCATGTCATAAGACGTGAATCATCTCAGGCTGGTTGCTTGAACATGACAATGACTTCACTGTACTCAAGTGGCCTCCACAGTCACCAGAACTCCATCCAATA
This sequence comes from Danio albolineatus, assembly GCA_903798035.1. Classification (NCBI taxonomy): domain Eukaryota; kingdom Metazoa; phylum Chordata; class Actinopteri; order Cypriniformes; family Danionidae; genus Danio; species Danio albolineatus. The sequence continues at coordinate 188,576 of CAIGQQ010004826.1, read as the reverse complement.
GAGCACCTTTGGGATGTAGTGCAACGGGAGATTCACATCATGGATGTGCAGCCGACAAATCTGCAGCAACTTGTTGAATCTATGCCACAAAACATTAAGGAAATTCTGAAGGCAAAAGGGGGTCCAACCCGGTACTAGTAAGGTGTACCTAATACAGTGATCGGTGAGTGTACATATTTATACATATACAAAATATTTATCTTCTTTTATAATCATTTGATACAACGTGCTGAATCAGATCTTCAAACTTAATCTCTCTTATTTACAAAACAAGACCATTTAACCCCTTAAATGTGTATTCAGGAGGAAAGAAATTAGGAAAGTATATAACAAAGTTACAAATTAAGAGAGCATTTATTTTTACAGCTTCAATTTCCGTCCAGTGTCTCAACACATACAAATAAATACAGCTAAAAGAAATCCAGTGTCTTTTCGATAGGAGAAATGATTTAAAAACACCTACAAGTTCACCGCGGCTTCTTTGGAGTATGAATATGAACCGACATTTGATTGCAAAACAAAACATTCATTGCAATTTCCTTGAGTCTAAGAGCCATGTCTTCACTGTACTAATATCAGCTTTGAACAAACGATCCAACAGTGTTTTTAATGGACTTTTAAGTCTAGTGTTTTGGGACGAACAGCACCAGAAAAAAAAAAAAACTTAGCAAATCAAGTACAAAACATCTGTGATATAACCACATAAAAATCTTGCATTAAATGTTATTAAAAATGTTTTTCAATATACAAATGTGCCACAGAAAATTACAAATTCACAACAAAAACAAGCAGTTATGTACACTGTAATTACAAGAGGAAGATATTAGTTAAGAGACGGATCTCCTCTATGAGGACGGGCCGAGCAGGGCACTTGGTGAAAATTTCAGCATTCTGAGTTTTATGTTTCATAATTGTAAAAAAAATGTCTCTACATAGTTCCAGCCTTGTGTGAATTGTGTGCATGTTTGCTTCAAGAAGCACTAGTGGTGAAATTACACAAAGTCTTATTACACGTCTCTTGGAATCCACTTCAAAGGCACTCTGTAAGAGTGTTGCTCGGCATTCTGGGAGTGGTTGTAGTCCTACGTTGAGCGTTTTGGCACAGTTTCCATAAAGTCTTGCGTATTTAGATACATTCCCTTTATTTTCCATTATCAGTTCGTTTAACAGCCAGACGTCTGCAGTAATACTGTTCTCCAATATAGCCCGGACCCCAGGGACACGCTGGAGATCAAGGTGCAACCTACGGAGGGCTGTTTGGATGATTCGACTTGGCTTCCCACATTCCTCCCGCAGTTCAGACTGGTATTCCTCTCTCAAGAGGGCAGAGGTTCCTTGGGTTTCCTGCTGGGTCAGATTGATGTTTCATTACTGCCGCTGTGGTGAGCAGAAAGGGAGAGAAAAGGGGAGGAGGATACATGCGGGTTAGGAGGGTGTTTGGGCCGAAACGCAGGCCAAGTACAGCAGTCGCATGCCACGTGAACAACAGGTGCAAAACAAGACGTTCTTTGCTTCCGCGCGCATGCGCCAACAGACACAAAGAGAAGGTTTGGGTTTCAAAAACATGCAAAAACAAATCCAAGTTTATTACGTGGCTCTGTGGAATACTTGATTCTGATTGGTCAGACACGACATTCCAATTTCAAGACAGTTGGTAACTTTTTGATTTAGTGGCTAATTTGTATTATTTGTTACGATCTCAGTTGTACATTTTAGATTTGTACACTATTTACTCATCCCGGGGCGCCACAGTGGCCTAGTGGTTAGCACGTTCGCCTCACAGCAAGAAGGTTGCTGGTTCGATCCCCGGCTGGGCCAGTTGGCATTTCTGTGTGGAGTTTGCATGTTCTCCCCGTGGTCGCGTGGGTTTCCTCCGGGTGCTCCGGTTTCCCCCACAGTCCAAAGACATGCGGTACAGGTAAATTGGGTAAGCTAAATTGTCCGTAGTGTATGAGTGTGAATGACAATGTATGGATGTGTTTCCCAGAGATGGGTTGTGGC
>CAIGQQ010004826.1:154621-181575 GCA_903798035.1 Danio albolineatus | reverse complement strand
AAATGACGTTCTCGCCGGCGTGCTGTTATTTATATATATATATATATATATATATAATTTGTATTAGATAGAAATACTTCATTTATTAACTACTAATTCTAGATACTAAAGTATCCCGGAACTCTCTTTATCCGGACTCTAAGCATATATCAGTGCTGTCTTAGAAGCGTTTATATTACCGTCTGCTTTAGTGCCGTTACGAAAGAGTGAGCCATCAATGTCCGTGAGTCCGGCTTTAGCATTTCCAGAAACACTGGGTTTCTGACCCATTTCATCCCTGTGTAGGAGTCAAAGGAGGAGAATGAGAGAGAGATACAGCACACATGCGAAACGCATGACCTCTATTTGCCACTAGATTCCAGTGGGAAAGACTAAATGAGAAATCACCCATCTCATGCTAACTCACTCAAATTCTTCTTGTTTAGCTTGTATATAAAATAGTTACTGTACATGTAACCTATTAATTGTAATATTCCAATAACACATGCAAAACATCACAACTACTTGTAGAATACTTTAAAAAAGTTTTTATTTTAGTTTAAGGTTACTAGTTTTTCAAATAGTTTTCACGTTATTACATTTTATACGCATTACACTATAATTCATGGCTGTTTGAGGTTATTTTTAGCAACTTTATTCCTTTTAGTACTAGAACTGCTAAGAGAGGATTTCGAGTTTATCATCTAATATTTACATTTTATTTCATTCCAACCATGTTTATATGACAATTTTTTGTATTAGTTTTAGTTCATTTTACGATGCTTTTACATAGCAACCTTTGCATTATTAAAAAAAGTTTTGCATGTGAGTGACAACCTTGTCAAAACGATCTGTTTACATGGATACACAGAAAAGCTGTATTGCTGTATTCCATGCCATTAGGTTATAAAAATATAGATATTTTGCATTAATGATACTATACAGTATATTTGAATAGTTGCAGTTGATATATTATACAGCAAAAAACTATGAAAAAGCTTAGTTTTACTAAGTATGTTGATATCACTAGTGTGCTAATAACAGTGTGCTAATTAGCTATGCTAATGACTTACAGGACTCAAAAAATATATATATATTTTGCTGCTTGTTCAAACTACTTTTTTTAAATGAGCTAAAACAAACAATTCTTGAGTTTTTTTAAGGACAACCTAATGTTTTATGTTTATGTTCAATCCACTTAAACTTAATTCCTTTAAGATGTCCCATCTTCTTATATGAAATAACAAACATCATTATACAAATCCTGTCAGAAAATTCCCATTATTAACACACATTGGGCCTCATTTATCAAACAAAGGTGCGACAGAAAAATGCCCGTACGGTCATTTGAACGCAAAACTTTGGAGAGATGTGAGTGGTTGCTACAATCAAATTTCACGCCTGGTCTCAGCTCAAGATTTTTCAGTTAGCATGAATGTCTTCTTAAATGTTTGGATGTCTAAAATACAACATCTACTATCATTTTTATTTTTTTGTCTATAATTTAACCAGCAAAAATTGAAATTTCAGACTGATATTATATTAGGCTATAGTATAGGTCTACATATGAAATGAATTGTCCTAAACATGGTTAACAGTTGTTTTGGTAACTTTCATTAATGTTAAAAAATAAACATGAATTAAATAATAAACATTATGTGGTGCACATTAGCATTTACTTTCAAGATGAAGCATTCATTCGTACGATGGGATTGTCTGCACACAAATGTTTCATAAATCCCACGTGAACCTGGTCGTAAGTTGATTTTTGCTCTCATTACTATATCGGATTGATAAATGAGGCCCAATGAGAAGTGCTTTGATAACTGCTAGTGATCTGAATCTATAAACAGAGCATGCACAGATGTTACAGGGTTGCATTCAGTTTACAAATTAAGAAAAATGGGTTATACTTTATTTTAAGGTGACGTAATTGAAGAGTAACTATTCAATAACTACGCAGTGCTATTACATGTTGTGGTTAGAATGTAGGTTAAGTTTAGCATTAGTTACATGTATTTCTGGATATTTGACTGCAACCACTATAGTAATAGTAACTATAGCTATGTTTCCATCCAAAAATGTAAAGTAACTTTATGTGCAAAACTGGAATATCACATAAAAGATGTGCAATTAAAGCAGCATTTCCATCCAAAAGTCAAAGAGAACAAAATCATCACTTCCTGATTAACTTGCACCAAATATAAACAGTAAAAACGGAATTTGCTGTGGTAGGAGAAGCTGCGTGAATCTTTTATTATTTAATAACTGACTTGCGCCCCAAAAGACGTTTGAAGGCGTGAGACGCAGAGCACAGACGCTCGACAGTTCTAGAGTTAACTAATATAATAACATTAATACTGAAACGATTACGGCGTTACGATCAGCCTGCTGGTTTGTCCATTGACACACATTTTTATCATCACATGTACTCTTATGCCAAAATCCCATGACTTTTTTTTTAAACGCACATGCTGGAATTTGTTTGGTAAGAGTGTTTCCATCGTAGTTTACGCGCATTTCTTCTTATCGAATAAAACATTTATCCTACTCAGTTATGCGCATACGTTTTTATGCACATTTTTTTTTAATTATGCGTATCTTGGCATATCCAAAATGTGCATAAAATAAGTAGACGGAAACGTAGCTTATGTCACCTTAAATTAAAGTGTTATCGAAAAAATAATCACACATAACATTCATGTATATGCATTTGTGTGTATCATCGCAAAGCAGAAGCCATGCATTTTGCTCATGCACATAAAAAGAGAAAAGTCATTTCAATGAGACAGAAAGAGTGACTGAAAACATTCAAGTAGAGTGAAATGTTTCACAATGAGTAGCGGCCTGCCCAGCATTAGCATGTTACCTGTGCGTGTAAGCAAAGTAGCTGCTGTGACTCTTGGCTGACCTGACTGTGCTCTCTAAAGACACCGTAGACTCGCCGATGGCCGAGCGGAACAGCTCTCCGTCCTCCATGTACGTGTTATTACAGTTCAGCGTTCGCTACACACAGAGAAAGAGCACAGTACTGTGAATCAAGTTTACAAATGCCACACCACTTCATAGAAAGCGTCTGCCTTTGATCGCAAATGATGTGAAATTGCTTTTTTATTGCGTGCAAATTACTTAATTAACAGGGCTTAGTGATAAACTGACATACACTGAGTGCATCAGTTTCCGCTGTAGCTGGATTTTCAGTATTAATATCCAAACATTTGAAAAAATGTCAAAATTATTATGTGCTGTTTAATGGAGTTTTTTAAATGCATTTTTTAAACATAAGAGTTTTAATAACTAATTTCCTAATAACTGATTTCTTTTGTCTTCGCTATGATGACAGTACATAATATTTTACTAGTCATTTAGCGAGATACTAGTTTTCAGCTTAAAGTGCAATTAATTAATCAAAAAAAGAAAAAGAAAAAGGAAAAAAAGCCCTTAAGCCCTAATAATATTCACCCAACAAATATTTTAAAACCAAAAATCTCTAAAACGCAATATAAAAAAATTGACCTTTCCCCCAGTAGAACAACTGGCCCAGCCGGACTCTAACCAGCAACCTTCTTGCTGTAAGGCAACAGTGATAATCACAATACTAAATACTAAAGTATTCCAGAATTTTCTTTAGCCAGACTTTAAGCGTCTATCAGAAGCATTTTTGTTACCGTCAACAAATTGTTTACACAAAAAATCTCAAAACCGCACAATTAAATAATCAAACCTTCCCTCAGTAGAACAAATAAATCTGTTAAAAATCAGTTAGGAAATATTTGAAAAGGAATTAAAATGTATATTCATTCAGATTATTTAAAATATATAACTATTTATAATAGAGTAAAATTAATAATTCAACTGTACATTAACTTTAGAAGCAAAATTGGCCAGCAGCTAGCTTTGCGCAACTCTCACGTGGACGACCACTAAAGCTAAGCAGGGCTGTGCCTGGTCAGTAACTGAATGGAAGACCACATGGGAAAGCTAGGTTGCTGCTGAAAGTGGTGTTAGTGAGGCCAACATAAGGTGCTCAACCTGCGGTCTATGTGGGTCCTAACGCCCCAGTATAGTGAAGGGGACTCTATACTGCTCAGTGAGCGCTGTCTTTCAGATGAGACATTAAAATAGACCACAGACATTAAAACATTAACGACCACAGACTCTCTGTGGTCGTTCAAAATCCCAGGAAAAAAAAAAGCTGGTGTGGTGTGCGGTCAGCCACAATATGACTGCCATCGTATTATTCAGGTGGATGCTGCACACTGCACACAGCGCTGTATAAATGTAAGGTATTATTATTATTAAAATTACTTTATATGTTGATTTCTTTTTGAATTTATTTTTAATCCTTATTTATTATTTTTTATGTTTAAAACAACACTTATCTGGCAGTGGGATACGTATCATTTATAATCAAATGAAATTTTAGTCCACTAGGAGATATATCTTCTCGTTAAATCATTAACACGTAACATTTTGTGTAATAAACAACAATAATAATCATTAATATAATTATTATGATTTGTTTCTTCCTTAGAATATCTCAAGTAAATGTAACCTGAATTTAAGAATGTTATATATTTGTACTGGAAAACAAGAAAATAATGTTTTTGGAATGAAAACCCATACATGTATAGATATTTAATCATTTATATGTTCCACCAACTTACCGTCAGTAGGGTTGTGCGTGTGGCGCTGGATTCATCCGGTAATTGTTTCTTTCCAGTGAAAACGTTCTTTAGATTTTTCCTCACCTCTTTATTGAACACAATATGGAAGAAGAAAATGAATACGCCCTGAAAAACAAAAATAAGCAATAGAATTCTGTCAGTATTTATTTATTTTATACACTACTATACAGTACTCTTTTTTCATACTAATATTCATTCATTCATTTTCTTTTTCGGCTTAGTCCCTTTATTATACAGGGGTCATCACAGCAGAGTGAACCACCAACTTATCCATCATGTTTTACGCAGCGGATGCCCTTCCAGTCGCAACCCAGCACTGGGAAACATCCATACACTCTTGCATTCATACACATACACTACGGTCAATTTAGCTTATTCAATTCACCTATATAGCATGTCTTTGGACTTGTGGAAGAAACCAGAGCACCTGAAGAAAACCCACGCGAACAAGGGGAGAACATGCAAACTCCACACAGGAATGCCAACTGACCCAGCCGGGGCTCGAACTAGCGACTATTTTGCTGTGAGGCAACAGTGCTAACCACTTAGCCACTGTGTCGCCATTCATACTACTATGTTATATTTAAATTTTATTACATATTGATCTTGCATTCTGTGCTTTTGTGTAACTTTTCATATTTTTGGTTGTATTTTTTTATAGATTTTTTTTATTTTGTTTGTCTTTAATAATTCCAGAAGTGTAACTTATTTTAATTAGTTGCCAAAGTTACTTGCAAAACAACTTATTTTACAACACTGGATGTCTAAAGCAGTATCAACAATTCATATGTGGACCACGGAGTTGGGAAAGATTTTGTACTTAGAAAAGAGCCATTTTAAAAAGGAAAGAAAGGAGCATGTTTTAGTTTTCCATCAAACTGCAGATTGTGTTGGTGCATCACAGTTGCTGTGATATGTGTATTTGCATTTATTTTTGACAGTTTAACCACTTATTTAAACATATAAAATTGTTTTATTGTACAAAAACACTAAAAATAGGAAAAGTTTAGCATCTAATATTAATATTTTAAAAGTGTGTACAGCCACATTTGCATTACTGCACCAATGGTGTATATTAACAGTATCTTTAGTTTTAGTCACCAACAACAAGCCAGCTAACCTGTCGATGTATTAAATGTAATCTGCACTGTAGCGGGCTGACATATTCCAGAATGCATACACATAATAGCTGTTTAGTGCTTTTATATATTTTCATACTTAATATAGGCAGCGATGATTTCCTTAATGGAAATGGTGTTCAGAAATGGTACGACGTTTACCTGCAGGCAGCTGAAGATGGCAAACAGGTAGTGGAAAGTCATGACGTCACTGTTAACAGCCATTAAACCCAAAAGCCAGGTGGCGCTGATGAGCAAGAGGAGCAGAAAGGCCATCCGCAGAGCAGGGCTGAAGAACACACACAAATAAACAACAATAAGAACCAGGTATCTCATTTATTAACATGGGGTACCCACAAAACAAGGGCGAAATGTATGTCACTTTCCATGCAAAAGTTTTGATCTTTAAAAAACAAACTTAACGGCAGAATGTGTGTGGATTTAAGTAAACTCTTAGTAAACATATTGAACTTAAACATTGACTTAATTGAACCACTGTAAATCATCATATTGAGCCATGATCATTAATAGATGTATTTAAATTTATTCTGGTGTACGTTCGCTTTTAGAAATATTTCTATGCCAATTTTATAAATCAGACCCTAGAGCATGTCAAATGTCCTCAGTAAATGGTACAAATGTCTTACGTGACTCCTGACTTCTCATAGGAGCGCTGTCTGCGGCCACATGATGCCTTTGCCGCCATCACAAAAATTACAATGTTGACCTGTTAAAAGATGGTTTACAGTTGCGTTAATGTGGATAAAGAGAACGACGTAAAAACAGTTAGAAGTTAGATAGTTCACGCAAAAATAAAAAGCTTTACTCTCCTCACAAGTGGTTTTAACAGGAGTTTCTTGCTTCTTTTAGATAAGAAGATATTTAGAAAAATGTTATAATTGACTCCCATAGTAGGGAAAACAAATACTATGGAAGTCAATAGGTAAAACGCCTTCTTTTGAGCTCAACAGAAGCAAAAAACTCAAACAGGTTTTGTGACAAGGGAATGATGAGTAAATGAAGACAACATTTCAGTTTTGGGTGAACTATCCCCTTTTAAATAGATCCGTAAATAACTGCTGGATGGACTTACCAGTACCACCACAGCGATGGGTCCAGCAAAACTCCAGATAAGGGTGTCGTGGACGGACAGCCAGCAGAAGTCAGGGTTGCCATATCCTTGAGGATCCAAACCCACAGCCAGACCTGATGGGACGTAAAATATCAAAACGACTTGTCACTATCTAAAAGTTAGGCTTGGGTAACCCTAACCCTGGTACAATGTTTTGACTGACTATCAGGGCTTTGAACAATTTCAAGAGTGTTTTTATTTGCAACGTTTATAACATTATTAACATACATTTTTAACTTTTTAAAATGTACAATACTTCTTAAGTCTTTAATTGTGCTTCTAAAATATACAGTTGAAATCATGTGAATTTTTAATTTTTTCACAAATATTTGCCAAGTGGTGTTTAACAGATCAAGGACAATTTGCACAGTATTTACTATAATATTTTATCTTTTAGGAAAGCCTTATTTATTTTAATTGGGCTGGTATAAATACAGTTTTTCACTTTTTTAAAAACAATTTTTTAATGTAAAAAATACCCTTATTTATTTATTTGTTTGTTTATTTATTTGTTTGTTTGTTTTTAGAATTTTATTTTATTTTAATTTATTTTTAATTAATTAATTAATTTTTTTATTTATTTGTTTTTCGATTGGCTACAGAACAAACCACTGTTGTTCAATAATTTGCCCAATTAATCCAACCTAGTTTAGCCTTTAGATTTAACTTCAAGCTGACTACTGGTATCTAACAAAATAAGCAGAACAATGTAAGTTACTGTCATCATTGCAAAGATTAAACAAATTATTTATTAGAAATTAGTTATTAAAACTATCGTGTTTAAAAAATGTTTTTAAAAGATTCAACACTTTCAAATATTCATTTAGAATATAATATAAATATAAAAATTCAAATATTGTAAAAGGAATTACAATTTCACAGGAGGGCTAAGAATGTTGACACAGTTTAAAGTATGAGGGTCTTGCTATTGTGGGTAGTTGGTTTCATTCTTCTACAAGTCCCCTAAAGTATTTTGAGTCATATTATTAGTCAATGCGTTTATGTGATTTCCAAAACTGTTTTACATTTTGAGCTAACAGTGTTTCTTTTACATCACAACTTGGGCCATTGCATTTTAAGTGGACAAAGAACCTCCTTGAAGTGCATGTAAAATTTGATGTTGATCATTCAGCTTATTCCATGGTCATTTGCCAATGTTATGGATGATTTAAAACTAGTTTTGCTCATTGCAGCACAATTTTAGACCCAAAGCAAACTTCTATACAGAAGCACAATTCCAGGAATCATATCATTATGTATGAACATAACAGATTGAGCTACAGCAGTAAAATTTGCTCAAATCCCGAACCCATAGCATGAGCCCTGAATTACAGAACGCCGTAAAGAAAGCAGGCAGCCATTCATTGAGCTGGGAGGAGTTGGGACAGTCTCTATTATCTGCAGATAAGGGGCTTTTTGCACTGCTTTGAGCATTTGCCAGTGAAGAAAGTGACACCCATTATAGAGAGCAAGAGCCATCGAAGAGAAAAAACAGAAAAAGAAAGGAGCAAGAGAGCGAGAGCTAGTAATATGAAGACAGTGGCGTCCTGTCTCGTTCCCACAGGGATCACACACACACACACACCATCCAAAACAAGGGGCGAGTCCAAGCATGACAGCATGAATATGGTTATGTGGTGGTTTACAAACATTTTGTATATAATCTATTAAGGAAATTCATGAGCTGAAGGTGTGTATCTTGTATATGCTGGGCATGAGCATACGAATACCAACATGCAAAGGTGTTGGGCGTTGGGTGGATATGAAATAATAATTAGTGAACAGACTGGAGAGGGTGTGTTTGTGTGTGTGTGTTTGTCTGACCTGTAATAATAGCAGGTATCCCCCAGCCGATGGCGTAGTAGAAGCGCATGTGGCCATGGTTGATGTTTCTGACTTCGGTGAGCATGCGGTAAATGTGCAAACCCTCCACAAACGTCCAGGCAAACGTGCACATGTAGAAATAGTGCAGGAGGATGGCTATCACTGTACACACAAACTACAGAGAGAGAGAAATAAGGATACTTGGTATTTAACAGAAATCTTCCTAAAATAATAATAAAAAAATATATAATAAAAATATAATAATAATAAAAATAAATAAAATTAAACAAAATTAAATTAAACAAAATTAAATTAAATTATTTTTTAAATAAAACAAATAAATAAATAAAAATAAAATACAATTTAAAAATAAATAAATAAATAAATACATTTAAAAATACAAAAAACAAAAAAAAATAAAATAAATAATAATTAAAGTAAAAAGGTATTAGGTCGGTAAATAAATTTTAAAAACCTCGTTCTTTTGCATTTCGTTTCTTTATTGTATTACAACAATATTTTCTTAATATATATATTACGAGCATTTAAATACACTTAATACAAAAAATAACAGAAATCTTCATAAAATAAAATGAAAACTAATAAAAAATTAAATAAAATTATTTAATGAATGAATACAAAAATACAAAATATAAAACAATACTAAATGAAATGAAATGAAATGAAATGAAATGAAATTAATCAAGTTAAGGGTATTTGGTCTGTACACAAAATAAAAAACACGGCCTGTTGAATTTTGTTTCTATTATGATATTATTTTCTTACCAAATAGGTACCAAGCAGTATACCCAGACATTTCAGATCATTGTAAAAAATGTATCATCTAAAATTAAAATAGCTATAAACAAATTAAAGGAGTAAACCTGTCATAATGAATATTCATGAATATTCAAATAATATGCATACACAAAAAAGAAGGAAACACAACACATGCTACTGTAAAGTGTGTATTAAATGTATACATTTGAAATAATATATAACTATATTTATATATATCATATAATATATATTAAGAATAATGTGTGCTTTTTTTGGTAAACATACTACTTTTGCACTTGTCAGAAAAAAAGTATTGTCACCGTATAGAACTATAATTTTGTCCACCGTAGCTTAGACAATTTATTTTAAATAATAACACTATTATGTAGTAAGATTTAATAGTCATACTAAAATGTTCTAATCAAGATGCCATTTGTTGTTATCTACTGTTGATCCAGAGAAACAGTATCTACACTGTGAATAGCATCTACCTTGTTTTACACTTAATATAAACAGTAGGGTTTTATACCAGAACATTTACTTGACAGGCTGTGAAATCTTCCACTTAGTACTGAAAGATCAGAGTAGATATCCTTGCCTTCTCTACAAAGCTAAACCTAAACAGTGCATCCAACATGTAGCCATTTATTAAAATAATGTGAGAGTGTGTTGGTATAACTCTCAGCCAACCCCAGAACTAACAGAGAACAGTTACAGTATAGAAAAAAGCTATTGCTGGAAAATTGGATTTTAAAGGTGCCGTATTCTGCTTTGATTCAATAAGTTAAATTGTTTTCTGATGACTACATAGTAGTTTTACATGTTTATTTATAACCCCATTAAAAATGCAGAAAGAGGTCTTTATTGACATTATTTGGAAAGGTTGTACAGACATACACACACCTCTCTTACAGACATACACACACAACAATGGAGTAACCTAGAATAAAATATAGGCTAAATTATAATGCTAATTAAACTCGACAAAAGAGATGTTGCTTTACATTTGCTGCATTTACCATTTTCAAAATTATATAGTATATATGGTAGGTTTAACATATACATTGATAAACTTGAAAAAAAAAATGCAACGATCCCATGTGCAACATATCAGTCTATGTTTTGGCTAGTGATCTTTGTGACTCAACATGACTGCTTACATGACTGCTTACATGAGAAAGAAGAATCAATGGTGTTTGAGGCTCACAGTATGGCCATTTCCATATAGTGACCTCTTATTACTTGACTATGCCTAGGTATACCCAGATTTTCTTTATAGAGCACCTTTAAAAATTATATTCATAAGTTCATTAACAGAATTTTTTTGTGTGGCTTTGCAAACACGTTTTAATGGATTGAACTCCTGCTGTTTCAAAAGCTTGGAAAAGAATCTGCAGGATTTGTCAAAACATAATACTGTAAGATGTTATACAGTGAATGCCACCCAACAAACAGAAAACAGAGACAGGAAGATGGTGTCAAACCACAAAGCAATGGATTTAAAGCATTGAAGCTTGGGGATTGAATGTCAAATACCCCAAAATAAAAGCCGCCTCACAGTAATCGTAGCCATTTGCCAAAGTAACCTCAACTCACAACTATATCCAGCTGTTAATTACAGACTTAGCAAAGCAATTAGTGGAATCTGAGAATGGGAATCTCAATTCTGGATATCGCAGAGACTCTCCACAAAACCACATTTAAGATCAAAACTCTTACTTGTGATTTATCATGATGAAAGATGTTAACCTTCTTGTAATTTCATGTGTGGTCTTAAGAGTTTCTTCTTAGTTGCATTTTTACACTCTTTTGCAGTATTTCCATTACTTTACGGGGAGCTTTCACTTTTTTTGATTGTCTGGTTCACATCCAGATTGAACTGAACTATGGTGCATTGGCATCATCATAGTGATGGCTGTTTATTCTGTACACAACAGTACAGGAGGATACCACCCTTGCTTGTTTAATGTTAATGACTACGTATGTGGCTTTGGTAAATTAAAAAAAAAACAGTTTTATATGTAATTTATCACCCCATTAAAAACGCAGAATCAGAAGGTCATTATTGACCTTATTTGGAAGGGTTGTAAATATTGAGCTCTGCTCTGTTGTGCCTGCTACAGTACCTTTCTTACAGGCATGCACACACACAACAATGGAGTAGAATGTTATATAAAAAAAATTAGGCAGAGTAACCTAGAATAAACTATAATCTCAATTATAATGCTAATTAGACTAGACAAAAGTGATGTTGCTTAGTAACATAAAAACTGCTGTGGCTAGCTTTAGGGGGAAAAAAAGGATACAGCACTTGCTTGTTTTACTTTGGATTTTGAAAATGTACTTTTGTTTTTAGAAGTTCGCATGAAAAGGAAGTTGCTGAGTATTTTATTTCAGTATATTGATTCACTTCCAACTGAAAAAATGAATACTGAGAATATTGCTTTCTTTTTGCGCATCATTCCCTAGCAAATTAACAGTAATGTGTGGACTCAACTTAAAATTGTAAGGCAACTTGCAGCACAGCTTTTTTGAGTTGACTGAACTTTTAACCCAAGTACTGCACTTGATGCAATTGAGTCAACTAAAAACTCTGCAGTGAGTTGCCTTCCAATTTTAAGTTGATTCAACTTTTTCTTAACAGTGTAATATACTGTTGCTATGGAAACCCTCAGGTTAACTTTAACAGAAAGACCGCCATGTCAAATACGCAACCAAACGGCCAGATTTTGATTGAAAATTACCAAAACATTTTTTTTCCGTGGATTAACTTTAATGCATTAGTTAATCACCTTAAGAATAACAATGTGAGCTAGCTAAACAAAACTTTGTAAATGTTGATTTTATGTACACTTTAAAGAATCATTACAGAGCGCAAAGTTTGTGTCTATATACTGTACAATAAAATGCAATGTAAAAGCTAAAAAAAGATAAAATAGTCTAAATAGTATTCAAAAAAGAACATAAGTGTGTCCCAAATCATAGTATTTTAAATTAAAATTAATATTTTAAAAAGCTGATCTTTTATTTGAATGTAGATCTTTTGTGTGTAATAATTTTGTACAGATGAGTTCCTCACCGGGTTGTCAGTTTGGTTGATACCGATAAGGAAGACCAGCTCGGAGAAGAACAAGGCAGCCACCAGGTTCTTGTGGATGCTGTGGAGGTTGGAGCGCAGTTTGTGTAGTATGGCCAGCAGAATGAAAGTGATTAAGAGGGCCAGCAGAGACGCAGAGACCGTGGTGTAGGTCACAATCTTCAGTGGAAGAACATCTCCGTGCTGGACAAGAACAAGACAAAGTTGTAGAAATCCAATTTAAAGACAAAGTTCACCCAAACGAATGATAAATCGGTCATTATTTACTTTGATTAATTTAACCTCATGTAATAAAAACACATAAGATTTCATATTTAAAAGAAGCTTTGGTAACACTTTAGGTCACAAATCAGGCTGTTAACAAACCATTAACTAACACCACTAGCTTAATAAACTGTTAATTAGCTGTTTATTAATACCTAGTAAGATAGAAGTTGGGTTTTGGTATTGGGTAAGATTAGGGATGTAGTATAAGATCATACTTTATAACTACTAATGAACAGTTAATATCTAGTAGTAGGCAGGTAATAGTAGTCAACAGCATGAATTGTAAACTAAGCTTTTGTTTAGTAGATTGATGACAGACTTTTTTATTTCTGTGCTATTTTCTTAGGGCGATTCTGGAAAAATATGCCTGTTTTGTACCTCTCTTTTGGAGATGTCCATAAGGACGGCAAAGCTGGTCATGTGATTGCACTGGCAGCTAATGTGAGTGTGGTTCCTGGAGATGATGTCACATCCTTTGGATGACCAGGCGCCTGCCCTACCAGCACTGACACTGAGAAACATAGCAGACTGGTGTTAATTATGCACGTATTAACTTCTTAAAGGGATAGTTCACCCAGAAAATGGAAATTACTTGATCATTTTCTCTACCTTCTGTGTTTTTAAACCTTTATGAGTTTCCCAAAGAAAGATATTTTGAAGAAAGCTGGCTGATTGCACCCATTGACCCAAAGAGTAGGGGGAAAACTTACTATAGAAGTCAATGGGTGCGATCAAGCAGCATTTTTCAAAATATCTTCTTTTGTGTTCAACATAAAAAAGAAAGTTAAATAAGTTTTGAAGAAGTAAACAATGACAGAATTGTATTTTGAGTGAACTACCCCTTTAAACTGATGTTTGTCTCGTTAGTTTCATAATTGAAGCGATAAAAAGTGAATTAATATGTACGACTCACGAGATGGAGTGGTTCCAGAAGACACACACAGGTTTGGTTCTCTCCTCGGTTTCTAGAAGGTTATAGTCCAGTGTGACTGGTCGCTCCAGAGGAATGTGCAATGGCTGACCTTCACTGTACACAGTTGCGCTCACGATGGGGGTGTTAATGACTGGGCGATTAGGCACCCTGTGGAAAAGGGGGAAAAAAACAAGAATCTTCTCAGCATGGCAACGGAGTGACTGTGGAATGCCACCAAGACTAAATATTTGGACAAACGCTATATAGATGGACGGGCACTCTGTACCGGAGACTGCGGCGATCTGGGTCATAGTGCTCTGGTAGAAACTGGCCTAAAGTTTTATAGATGATGACTGAAGCCACTGGGAATGGAGGAACGCTCTCAACGTGCCTTTTTCTTTTGTTTGTATCCTGCTTCGCCTCTTCGTCAGAGTTGATCTGAAATTCTGGATCATCTGTAGGAGAAACTAGAGTAACAAGAGTGTTTAATGTGCAAAATGTGGCATTTCTGCATCCGGCTATATTTAATTTGATGACTAAATATTATAGAAAAGTACTGATTTTTT
The DNA here is from genome assembly GCA_903798035.1 of Danio albolineatus. Lineage (NCBI taxonomy): Eukaryota > Metazoa > Chordata > Actinopteri > Cypriniformes > Danionidae > Danio > Danio albolineatus. The sequence goes on along the minus strand of CAIGQQ010004826.1, from coordinate 167,211 downwards.
TTTTTTTTTATGTTAGCAACTATTGACAAGCTAGCTTGTTGTCTATAATAAGGCTAGCACTGCTTATCACATAAATGAGTACACCCCTATTTTGAAAATAATATTTTTTTTATCCATTTCTCAGTGAATATAGATCATATACTTTGGTGCATTTGAACAAAACAGATTTATTAAACAGATATATTTAATAAATTATATTTTAGTCACAGAACATGTTTAGAAATAGAAAGATAAAAAATTACAAACTACAAAATTTCAACAATTTCTCTTGGTTTTTGCTCTTTCATTTTTCTCTAACATAAATATTTGGGCTTTAAAAGAAATTTAAAAAGTATAATTATATTTTCTAAATAATCACTGTAGCACATATTTAAATCTGTTCATTTTTTGAGCACATTTAATATACAGTGTATAAGCTTTTTTCGTAAGTTCATCAACGTTTTCTGTTATATATGGCATGCCTAAAGGCACATTTTTATTGTAAATGAATGGATGTGAGGAAAAACATTTGCATTTATACTGTTGTAATTTCCTGAGAATCCCCTTTCCATTTACCCCTTTACTCTTTTCCATTTACTCAATTACTTTTTAAAACCTTTGGTATTATAATATGAGATTTTGTGTTATGATATTTTACAAGAAACGCCAATTTCTAGAGCGAACACAAAGTTTTTGTGGGAAAACAATTTTTTTTAAGAATGCAATATATTTGAGGGTGAACACAATTGTATAGAAATATATTTTTTCTTCTCATGTATTTTCTATTATCATGTCTAATTTAGGAGATATTACATATTTATTACAGAAACTTTTTTGTTGCCACAATGTAAGTTTTACCTTTATGCTCTGAGGATTTGAAGCTGAATTCTGGGAAAAGAACTGAAGACTTGAGGTCTTTGGGACAGTCCTGATCAGTAGTTTGGAAATCGGGTACTTTTGTGTCATCTGGATACATTGCATTCAAGTAATCCACTGCAAAAACTGAGAAAAAAAAGAAAAAATAAATAAATAGGTTTAGAGGAGCTGTACAGTTTTCAAACCCTGCTTGAAACTAAGCTTCATTTCTACGCATGATGCTTTTAGCAATGCAACTCACCCATATTCTCGGTTACAATGATGAAGGGTTTCAGGTAAGTCTTCCTCATGTTCTGGGCCACAGTGTTGGCGTATTCCTCAAAGTGTTTGAGCAGATTTGCTGTGCCCCCTTCTGCTCTCTGTATCTGATCCCAGTGCTCTTTATTACTGGCATCCAGGATTGAGCTGCCAGCCTTCACTAAGTTCTACAACAGTCAAAAACATATTTCAGGGTCAGATTCTGGACATTTGAGAGCCATTAGAAGTCTGAATCGGTTCCAAGACTAGACATAATGAATGCGGCCCTAAAACGCATCCTTATCCTAAAACCATGTATCATGATAAGCATGATCATGTTGCCAGATGCGCTTTAAACGTGGGCGTTTTCGTTCTCATGACAGTAGTCACTATACACTGTGTTATTTACACTAATCTGCTAAACCACTAAAAGCATGCAATTTTGGGTTGCTAAAGACTTTTTTTTCAAGCCCAGCAACGACCAATAGAAAAATTACCCCTAAAATCCAATGTAGGCATAGTTAGTGTGTAAATAATGGTTAAAGTGCTTGCATGTGCAAAAGTTGACAACACAATGCTCAGGGTGCTGATATAATGTACGGTTGACGTTTTTAGCTTAACGTTGATATGTAGTTGCTGGAGTGTTCAGCACCAAAGCTAGATAAATGCATTTTACAGTTACTTAAAAATCTCTTTATGATATTTTGGATATTGTTATTTATGCAATGGATATTACTATTCTAGGCAGCTCATTTAATTATTACAGGATCTTATGATGTCACATGCTGCATGTGTTCACTATAGACACAGAAACACAATCTCTTCTCAACGGGATGTTTAATTTTTAAGTATGGTGAAAATAGTGCGGGAGAGTGAAGAAGATTTATGGTTAGGGTTGTGATTTGATTGGACTCTATGTAATACACAAGCAACAGTAAGACCAATGATTTTAACAACCACCACTAGTAACCGCCACTAACTCAACTCTATATGCTATATGAGCAATAGTATGACCCATGCTTCTAACAACCACCGCTAGTAACCACCACTAACTTAACTCTATGTACTATATGAGCAATAGTGAGACCCATCCTTCTAACAACCACCACTAATAACCACCACTACCCAACTCTATGTGCTATATGAGCAATAGTGAGATCCATGCTTCTAATAACCACCACTAATAACCCCCACTAACTCAACTCTATGTGCTATATGAGCAATAGTAAGACCAATGCTTCTCATAACAACCACCACTAGTACATTTTAAAGGTGACATCAGATACAATTTTAACTTTTTAGTGTATTTTTTTGTATATGTGTGTGTGTGTGTGTGTTTAGTTATGTGTATGCTGTGCCTGCCAGTTCAGAATACTAATTTTGACAGTAAATTTTGGTTCAGTTTTAGTCTTAGTCTTTTGACTAAAATTCCATTTTAATTTTAGTTATATTTTATACTATAGTTTTATTCAACTAAATTTCATATGATTTTAGTCTAGATTTAGTTGACTAAAATATGTTCAATTTAAGTGTGATTTAATTAAAATATTGTACACATTTATGTATGTATACATACACATTTATTTATGCTATTTCATTATAGGTTAATCAGACAGATGCCTCTATGGAGGATGATGTAATCGCATCCTGCGTCTGCTGTGGATCAGCTACTTTTCAAATGTGTGTGTCTGCATCATGCATCACACACCAAGAATAATTCTGATTAGATATTTGCCAAAATACATCCCTCAATCACATTCTTGGATCACACTTTATGTTGATGGTCCATTTGTTAAGTTACATTGCATCTGCATGCCAACTAATTCTCAATAGATTATAAGTATCTGTTAGGTTGGAGTTAGGGTTGAGGTTAGGGTTAGTGTAAGATGACATGTACTTGCAAAGTTTCTTATAGTCAGTTAAATGTCTGTTGAAGGAGCAGTATCAACAGATATTAAGCAGACAGTCTACTAATACTCAAATGGACCATCAAAATAAAGTGTTATCCATTCTTGTTTCATTTTATTAGTCAATGAAAATGTAAGTATATTTTTATTATAGTTGTCATCATCATCATCATTTTATTTAGTTTTCGTTTAGTTTTCATTGGTAGAAACTTGTTTGTTACGAAAATCAAGACGAAATATAAATTAACATTAGTTCAAACACTAAAATATGCCAGTATACTGTATATATACCCGTGTCACTTATGTATTGATGTTTTACATTTTACATTGATGGCGGGCTGCAATGTCAAGCAAATTTTGCGTGATGATTAGCCTTATCTTACATGTTATCTGCATAATGTGGAAACTTTTGTGAATGTCAGTGATATGGACATAATTCATTAAAAACAAAAAGACTTGGTTGAGCACTGTGTGTGCGGCAATGGTTTAGATTCTTAAGATTGCATCATCAAGCAAAAAGCTTCATTGCAGGCCTGGTTTAAAACAGTGTTTATTTGCATTGCCATTTTCATGACATTTCATTAGGACCCAACGGAATTTTATAAACTTGTGTAAAATGGACATCCGATGTCCCCTTAAAGCATTAGATTATATTGAAGAATAGGTAAATATGAACTCAACCTCATTGAATTTGGCGTCACGCATGGCGGCGAGGTTAAAGCCCTGCTGTTGGCTCTCATATTGCAGGATCGAAGAAAGGAGTTGGTAGGTTGTCTTGACGTCATTGCCGTAGAAAGAAGAGGTCCGGTCGGTTGCGTTTTGTAACATGCGAGCGATGTCTCTCGATTTCTGGCCATCCATTGAGGATTCGTTGCGATGCAAATCTTCATTCTGATTAGAGGCGAACACAAGAGATATTTCAACCCAATATCACTGCAATTTGTAACTGATTTAGTGGCTAATTTGTACAATCTCATTGGTAAATTGTAGTATGTTTGCTCATCCCAGTGATGGTTGGGTTTGAGGGTGCGGTTTGGTGTCCTTGAAAAAATTGCATGCTTTTGTATAAATGGGATTAGTACAAACTAGCCAATTTACTGCCAATATGTAAAGGAGTTAAGTTTAAGACCAAGAAAAATAATTCCATAATTAGCCTGAACCATTCGAAATGAGAAACAAAACCTCTAGATGTACCATTTTCTTGAGGTGTGAGAATGTGATGGTGGTACAGTTGAAGAGTTCAGGGGGCAGCCATCCTTTCTCATCACTGCAGTGTCTGACTGCTGTGCCTAAACATAGTAAGAAAACAACAGATCATTATAAAAAATGTGAAAAATACATAAAAGAAATGCATTCTAGAAATATAATTAAATTATTTTACTGAAAGAAGTTTCAATAGCTTCTAAAGACCTTATTCCAACAAGCCATTGGGTGAATGTGTCTTTATACAAGCGCTGCCAAGCTGTGTTCCACAATGCTTTGTGTTTGCCATCCATCTCCCTCCAGAGGCAAGGCCTCATTAACATTCAGTTACCCCACCAATGAAAAGATCTAACTGCAGACTTCTGCCAATGAGATGTCTTTGTTAACAGTCTGAGTAACGTAAATGTAGGCCGAGGCAGTGCCAAATGACAAAAAGTCACTGAAAACACTGGCATTTGAAGAAGATTCAGCTCATTGTTTGTCTTGAATGAGAACCAGTGTAGCAGGCCAAGAGAATCTAATGCGATCAACTCAGCAATAAATCAAGAATTGAAACGTTGTGAATAGGCCTGTCACGATCAATCAGTTTTGTTGTGCGTTATGATGTCAAAGAAATTATTGCGAGTAGTGATACTACTGTAATTATAAGACCCATTTAGGTTGATGTTTATATAATGATTATACAAACAGCATTTAAATAAACATAAACACACTCAAGTTACAAAATTGACATGTAAATGCACTTGTAAACCAAGTTTAATGTTCATTGTTGATCATTTCTCTTCTGGACTGCAGCTAGCTTTCAGGAAAATGAGAAAAAAACTTTTCTTCATTTGCTAGTAAGCAATGGAGACCTCCAACAGAGATTAAATAAAATGACAGAGGCTGCGCAATCAGATAAAATGTTGCAGATACCCACTTTTTATGTAAACCTGATGGCCAACATATATTGCGTCACCAAAAATGAGTATTGTACGATGAATTGGTACATTGATTATTGTGACAGAGATGCACGGATCAGCTGAAATGTCACCCTAATTCACGGCTTCATACTATCCGCCTGCACATATAATTTTATCTGATATATATTTATATACTGTATATATCCGCACCCGATCGTCACTAATAACTCTAATTCTTTGCTTTAAGCATGATGATAGGTCAGCGTGGATCATTCGTTATTAACAGCAGATTCAGTGAGCTAATCGTTTTTAAATGAACATTTATTTCTAAAAACAAAAGTTTAGACCTTCATTTTCAAATAGATAGACAAAGTAAAAATAAGAACATTTAGCTTTTACAGATACAGAAAAAAGATAACAAAAAATGAGGCCACTTTTTCCTAAACGGCAGCTATGTCATGTTTACTTGGCCTTTTTCTTTATTGCATCTACTGTGCCTGGATTCAGGTAATTCTGCCTCGCCTCCAATACATTGCCAGCTGCACTAAATGAGCGTTCAGGAATGCACAAGATTCTCCTTTCAAGGAGAAGCAGACATGTAAATAAGCAATCTTGTTTCTCCCAGAACGATAGCAGATTTTCCTCTGAATATCTGAACAGTACTCTTGCACTTATTATTTTGGGCGTCTCATCTTTACATTCTGTGAATTCCACTCTGCGTTTTTGCTGGTCCACTGCCGTGTCCTGCTACATTCGCCCACGACCCACCAGCGTATGATTATTAATCATAATGTATTTTTTTATTATCCCACCTGCCCGACCTGTGAATTATCTTCAGCAACCGCGGATATAACCGCCATCCGCATATTACTAGGCCCAATTGTGAACATCTAAAAGTTGTAGTAAAAAAGGAATGGATGATGGATCAACAACCAAATAATAACATAATTATTGAAATAAAATAATTGATGCTTACACCACGTGATATTATATAAAAAGTTGAACCCTTAAATAAAAAATATTTTTAAAATCAAATCTGTCATTGATTAAACCTCAAACGTGTCTTCTATTTTCATTCTTTAACTTAAATATAGTAATTTAGTCACAATGAAAAGGCCTGTTTCACTCACCAATAGATCCCTTCGGGCAATTCATTGCTGCCGGGAATCCAAAATTAGTCCTGGGCCACCAGATTCCAGAATCAAAGGCTTTTGGGCAGCCCTCATATCCAACTAAAAGGTATACCCACAGGAAACATTATGATAGATTATGATTATTATGATAATAACATTATGATTATTTACATCGTTTCTATAAAAAGATACTTCTGATTTAAAATTGAATGAAAATTGCTACGTACCCTCACAGCCGGTGATAGTCACTTCAGAGAAAGGGTTGTCGCAGCGGTTGCACTGTCGTCCAATCACACCCGCCTTGCAAGGGCACTGTCCTGTCTCTGGGTCACATGTGCGCAAGTTGGCGCCCAAATGGAAGCAGTCACAGGGGAAACAGGTGTCACTGTCTTTCGGCTGATAGTAGTTGTCCTGTGTGAAAGAAACACTATGTAACAATCTCTAAAGTTCAAAAAATTAACTAGACTTGTGCTATGTCAATCACATTTATATTTACACATTTACCGCTGACACTTTTGTTTATCTGAACAAATTTATTTATTTATTTATTTATTTATTTTTTGCAGCAGCAGTAGCAAGTGTTCCACACTAGGACTGTGTGATTAACAGAAAAAAAAAAAACGAATCGCAATCGCGATTTGAAACATTTCAATTAGCTAATCGCAAGAGGCTGTGATATGAAATATGTATTATTTAACTTCCCCCGCCCAGAGCAAATGCGTAACTGCCATCTGTGTGTGACAGTCTTACTAGCCAATTGAGTGAGCACAGTTTTTTCTGGCCAATCAGAATTGCGCAACCGAACTATGCGGAACATCCGCAATAAAAAACAAACAAACAAACATGAAAGCGTGAACGAGTGGAATGATGGTATCTGCCACTTTAGAAGCATTAATAGACTAATTAATATCAAAGAAAAACAGCAAGTCGGTAATTTGGGGATATCTGGGTTTCAAAATCACAGACACCAAACCAAATTCATAAGAGCTGTAGCATAATTGTTGCCACAGCACAAGGATATACAACAACCAGTACCTAAAAAAGCACCACAGTCAGCTATATGAGAAGCGTCTTTCTAAATATCAACTAAAAAGTATAGCTAGTGACACTCAATCTAGTAGCAACCACAAGTACAATTTAACAATTCTTTTGTTAACTAACACTCACTGCATTTTAGCAGTAAGAAGCTACATTACAGATTATTGAGCTGAAGCTTGACTACAAAATTGCAAATCAAATCAAAATCGCAATATCTGTCAAAAAAGAAATCGAAATTAGATATTTTTTCCCAAATGGCACAGCCCTATTCCACACAATTCCTTCATATTCGACATGATCAACAAAGTTAACTTAAGTATTTTTACAAATTTAAGTGGATTAAACATAAAACAATTAAGAGAGCACTTTATGACAAACAAAGTGTGTAATCTAAAGACAGAATGTGGCATAGGGCTGAAAACCATTCTGTAGCCTCTGTACACTCAAAAACAATTATTGTTCAAACTACTTATTTACTGTAGAATGAGCTGAAACAACACAGTTCTTTAAGTTTGTTGGGTACAACTTAATGAGCTTTATGCACAGCTAGAGTTTTTTTAGCCAATGATGAACTTCCGGTGAAAGCTTTATGTGACTGTTTTCACTTTCATAAGGTTCCTTTTACAGCATCCATGTTGTAATTTGAATATAATTTATAAGTTAAATAGACTTAACCATCCATTTGGTTATTAAAGCGTAAAAAGAGATGAAAGACCGTTTAAACGTAAGCGCCGTCATTAGAAGCAGGCTAGTGCGGAAACTCCATTAAAAATACTGGGTTAAAATTAATTTCCATATTTTAAAGACATGGAGCGGATAATTCTAATTTAATGCCGTGCTTCTTGTTTGGTCTGATACCCACTTTATATCATATCTCATCCAGGCAGTGAAGATCACTGTTTTTTTTTTAAGAAATCAGATCGAAAACGCAGCGATTTTGTATGGGATGGCAATTAACTGGAAGCCCTGGGGCAGGCTGACTAAAATTAAAAGACCATGTGCATATACCCCATTGTTTATGCAACAACCTCTTTCTTTCTTTTTTGATAACAGAAGTGAACACAAGCATCACTGCATTTAGATTCCATTTTCTATAGTTTTGCATTCCTCCGCTTGGATTTATTAATATACATCAGTCTCTGTTATTGGTTTCTGTGCTCGACAATTTTTTTAGGTAATGGGCACAAAAAAATGCACAGGAAAATTTTAGACCTTTAACCTTACATCAAAACATTAACACATATGGTAACACTTTTTTTGATGGTCTATTTGAGTATTGGTAGACTGTCTACTTAATATCTGTTGATACTGACTTTCAACAGACATTTAACTGACTATAAGATACTTTGCAAGTACATGTCAACTTACACTAAAACCTAACCCCAACCATAACCCTAATCCAAACCTAACAGTCTACTTCTAATCTAATGAGAATTAGTTGCAATGTAACTTAAATTCAACAAACAGACCATTAAAATAAAGCGTGACCACGCATATATATATTTAACTAGGGCAACAACCTTAGAACAAATTTAAAAAAATTATAGAAATAGAGAAACACTAATTATATAATAATAATATACCTTGCAGCGACATTCTCCAGTAGTCTTATTGCAGTCAGGATTGAAACCTTTGCTGACATCACAGTTGCAAGGACCACACATGGGGTTTCCCCACCAGCCCCGAGGACAAGGTTTTTCAACTCTGGGTGAAGAAAAGCACAGTCATTTATAGTAAGTAAAAATTATGACTTTCTCAAAGTATCATTTAACTTTGGTTCAAACCAAAGGTTTAAATCTAATTTGTAATAAATCAAAAATATTTATTGTGGTCAAGAAAAGTACATTCACACAAATAAAAAAAAAATCTCTACAGATGATGTTTATAAAGATTTTTTACTTATTGTCAGAGTTCCTGTGTTTGTGTCCACAGTGTTGGTGTGTTAATGTAGTTTCCGGGTTTGCCATGTGATTTTGTTGCTTCGTGTTCCGTGTGTTCTCTGTTTATGTCATGTGATCCCTTTATTCTGTTTCCTGCCGTTTCTTAATGTTCATTAGTTTCACCAATGTCTCACCCCTGTTTGTGATGTCTACAGTATGTCTACAGTATGTTTCAGTGTCTTCAGTGAGTGTTTTGTAAATAAATACATATTTTGATAATTCCTGTGATCCTGTACCTTTGTGAGCAGTCGTGAAACTTATGAATTAATTGAATTACTTTGGTTCAACTATATATATATATATATATATATATATATATATATATATATATATATTCTTTTTTTTTTCATGTAGTCACACGACATGAAAACTACTTTTGAGAAAAACATATGCTTAGGATTTCTTCTTTTTTCTGACAGACAGCACAAACAGTCCAGCATTGCTCAAAAAAATCCAATGTTTTAAAACTTTTTAACGTTTTTTTTCTTTCTTAACTATTAGAAAGTGATGTCATTATCAAAAACAGTAGCTAGCAATCTGCGTTCATTTAATTATGTTTCTTTATTTAACATTCTACTGAGAGAGAGGGAAATATAGAATAAAATTATTATACAATTAAACCTGAACATCTCGCTCTTAAATCAGCGATGACTCAACTAAATGAATCAAGATAAATAAAACCATTCCATCAGTCTCTAGCAGGATTTGTCGTGGCGTAGGGATCAAGAGATTAGATGTGCAGGTTGGCAGCCTTCAGACGCTAAGTAAATAACTCAACACTGAAACAGGATGGGGCCCGTTTGTGTGACTCTCCGCTCAAGTAAACAACTTTTAACATGGTTTTCATGGGTGGCCGTGGACTCCTCTACAGGTGTATGTACACATAGTTTATTCTGTGCTTTACTTGTAAAGCAGGTGATTTAGAAAAGTAATATTCGCCAAACATACTCTGAAACTATGGTGGGAAAATAGGTCAGCTGGGTGCAAAACTAAAACCCGATGAACCGTAAAATCATGCATATTTGGAATTGTAAAATAGATACGCTTATCAGCTTATAAAATAAGAGAATGTTTCCCATATTCCCAAGGTTATAAATGCAATTTAATTTAAATTGCTCCACAGTATTGTTTTTAAAAAGTGTTACTAGTAGTGTTCAACAAGTTACACAAGGTCGGAGATCGATATATTTGCATCGTGGACACTGAAAGACTTAGCATTCCTTTTCTGCAATCCTCTCCCTAGAAAAAGTGCAGACCGCAGGGCCGCATGGTGCTTATTAAGCGAGCGTCAGCTGCTAGCAGCGTGTTTGGGCCTTAATCTAATAGAGGACAGTCATGTCAACAGAATGAATGAGGAACCAGAGCCAAAAAATGCCCCATGTGTGAGTGATGAGACAGCGTGACATTCATTGATCTGCCGGTTTAGCAGAATAAATGTGAGACCGAAAAGGAACTGTAATAATCCTGCGGAGCTTGTGTGGACTTGTGTTAGGGTGTATTGTGCTGTTGTCCCAACGTTGTGGAGAAGAGCCAACACAATACCAGACACTCCCACAAACACAAACCTCTGGAATCGAGATGCAAACCATGCTAACACTATAGGTTGAGTATCATTTCACACCGTTTACTACGGCTAATCAAGCTACTTGATTTAAAAGTACATGTCCATGAGCTATGTTAGAATTAAAGGGGTAGTTCACCCAAAAATAAACATTTCCTGTTAATTTACTCACCCATGGGTCATCCAAAACTTTTTTCTTCAGTAGAACGTTGAGATTTGTAGCTGAATCTTAATCTTAAGCACCAAAATTACTATATTATTGAATTATTAAATAATAAGATTATAAATAAACACATATTTTTGAGTCTAAATCAATAGCCGTGGCATCTGATGACATGCTGAGGTCTTGTGAAGTGAAATGATTGCTTCGTGTAAGAAGATAAACATTATGTAAAGTATTATTAGCTTCAAGTCCAAGAGTGCGTCCCTTCGTTATCAAAGCGATCGGACTACATTCGCACATGTGCCGATGTCTGTTCGAACCAGTGTTCTGCCGATTTGTCCTACCTTGTCAGATTGTCCTACCTCCCATTCAAATAGTAGATAGCACATTTTGATGATGTAATATGCCATCAGATTTTGCTACCAGATTTTGTTCTAACCCACCTAATCCCTAACCCCAACCTCAGAACCATTCAGATACAGCGTTGGTAGCATAATCCGACAGGTAGGATAAAATGTCAGGACACCAGCTGTGGATTAAAGCTAATAATATTATAAATAATGTTCAATTTCTTAAATGGAAGGAAGGTTTCACTTCACAAGAAGGCAGTGTGTCATCAGGAGACTTGTTTGTATGTGTTTGTTTATAATCTAAAAAAATCTATCCCTATTCACTGCCATTATATGAATCACCACAGATTCAGTCACAGATTCTATGGGTGAGTAAACGAACTCACTTCATTTTGGGTGAACTATCCCCTTAACTAGAATAAGCCTGTCAGTAGCGTATCCCAAATGAAACTTACTTGTTCTCACAGTACTGTCCATAGTAGTCCTGACTGCATTCGCATGTGTATCCATGAGAAGAGCTCGGCTTACGAACACATGTGGACAAATGCTCGCACGGGTTCAGATGACAGGCATCAACGCAGTCTCTGCCGAAGAAACCTGTTTATGTGTGTGACATAAAGAGAGAGAGAAAGAAGGCATTGTATGAGCGTGTGTAAATAATCTTCAATTAGTGCATCTTTATGTTGCAGTTATGTACCGGGATCACAGGTGCAGGTGTGTTCGTCTGTGCATTGGCTGTTCTCGGGACAGTTGACGGCGTCGCAGTTTTCGCTCATGTCACAGCCGTCCTCCACGCGGATCTTTTGTGCGTGGTACAAGTTGATGTTAGCCGTACTGGTGGCCGTTTCGCCCATCCTGAGACCCTGTGATGTGTGGACAAATAGCCAATGAGCTTCCATGTAGACTTTTATTCATGATTTTAGGATTTTTTTTTTTTTTATCAGCTATTGTCTTCATGGTTATACATCAAGTTCATCATGATCACAGAATGTGGTAGGGTTTTGAAAGTAAAAATATTGTTCAGAAGATCTTGTTTTTTATATTATTTTATTTTTTTTAATTCTAATTATTTTATCAGAGTCCTTTATATTTAATTTTTTTTAAAGAAATTAAAAGTTTCTTCACTAACGATGTACTGAACTGATACATTCAGGGACAATCAATTATAATGATTGTAGATATCATATTTTCCATGAAAGGTTAAGACAACAAGATTAACAACAAAAGAAACAATTATTGTTATTATAATTTTTTTTTTGCAATAATAATAATAATAATAATAATAATAATAATAATAATAA
>CAIGQQ010004826.1:34258-122581 GCA_903798035.1 Danio albolineatus | reverse complement strand
TATTATTATTATTATTATTATTATTATTATTATTATTATTATTATTAATTTAGATGTCACGATCAGGTTTTTTTGCCCTTGAATCCAAGTCAGAATCATCTGATTTTGAGTATCTACCGATAACAACACCTGATACGATATTTCTAAAAATATATTCAAAAAAAATAAAGAAGAGGCAAAAAACAGATCCAGGTTTCTTATTTTTTATTTAATTCCCCTTATTTTAACATTTAATAACTGTGTTAACAAACAGAGCACTTCTGTGATGTAGCTTGAACAATCAAGTAATAAATAACATAAATTCTTCACTTCTGGACTTTAGTGCAACAGAAAATATTTTTTTAAAAATCTAATATAACACCAACTAGCACTTCAACTTAAAATACCCGGCAGACAATCCCAAGTTTGCATATCTCACAGTTTGCTATGTTGTCGTCATTGCCTTTATAATATCTCCAGACCGCAAACATACTCATGCTTTCCGCTTCAAGCTGCTGCCGTGGTCTACTTTGCCGGCATTTAACCAATAGATGCACACGTTACTGTTTATGTGTGAAGTCAAGAAAGAGGTCAAGAGGTCTAACTCTGTGCCACTGCATAACTATATTCAAGTCCTGATCGTGAGGTAACGTCAGATTCCAATCGAGTTTGAAACTGCGTGATCGGGCCCGATTTCTGATCACGTTAACGGATCTTGACATCCCTAATTATAATTATTATTATTATTATTATTATTATTAAAGCAAAGCACTATTTAAATGCTACCAATATTTTTCTAATTGTCATATAATTGTCTAATCTAATTGTCCTTTTTTTCTTTAATTTCAATTGTTCTGTTGCTTGTTGCTTCTGTTGTATGTTTTATGTTATGTTAACTGTATGTGGTACGCTTTGTACTCTTGATAGAAAAGATATATACATAAAAAGAAACTTGCACACATTTTGGATTCATACACACCTAAAAATTGGATGTATGCTTTTTTAAATATTTCCTTCATAAGATACGACTTTAAAAGAGTGAGCTAAAAACAGTTACATTCGCAGTTCCATATGGTGATGTCTGGGAATTTAGATTAGTGTCTGTGCTATATATCCTGCATGTAATGAGCACTAATCTGAAATCCAGTTCTAAGCTGTAGGAAAATTGAAAGGCCTGACATTAACTGTGCGAACTGCAATGTAAATACAGCAGCACACAATGTCTCAGACACAGATTCCTAAAGTCTGACGTTGCTACACCACTCTTTAAATCTTGAATCTTTAAATATCAATCTTTAAATCTTGTTTAAACTTACACTACCGTTTTAAAAAAATCAGTAACAGTATAAGTTTCTTATGCTCACTAATAGCAATGAAGCAATGAAGGTTGCTTTTCGTGTATTCAAAAAATACTTAATCTCTGCTCAAAATTCTGTCTAGATAAACTTTAATAGTAAAACATTGCTATTATCTCAAAAAGAAATTTCTGGAAAAAAAAATCCAATAATGAAAATCATCAGATTGCCTTTTCCACGTTTATTGTTACAACATTATGTTAGCATAACACACTCCTACCTCTCCCTTCTATTAGAAGCAAAATGCTGAAAAAAACCCAGTGTTTTTAAACATGCCAAAACCAAATTCATAACATTGCCACAAGGGGCGTTATATCAAGCGTAAGCATGAAGCCTTCTGTGGTCATTTGTTTCTTCCATGTCAACAACTAGCAATGAAATACTTTAAAGGCAATTGTCCCATCCCATGTCCCACTTTTTTGGAAACAATGACATCACAATACCACGTGACCAGAAGTAAAATGAAGAACACCTCATACAACAACAACAACAACAACAACAACAACAACAACGGCAGATAACAGAGCTGTGTTTGTGCTACAGACGCTGATATTTATTAGCACTATTACAACAAAATCTTCTAATATAGTGGTCACCAACCCCTAGGTCAAGGACCAGGACCCTCACATGAAAAAGCTGTTACAGTGTTGTAAAAAATGCTAAATTACTCTATATGTGATCCCACTTTTTTATGTGTTTCTCCTTTAAGGACCAACAAATCTCAGTGACTTTTTAAATTCTAAACATTGATTTTTTTGAGGTTACGCACACCATTCACCATCTGTTCGTGTTGCTTAGCAACATACTGTATAGAAAGCATAAAGACAGGAAAAAAATCTGGGTTTTACACAATTTCCCTTTTGTTGTCCCAACACAAACCAATTATTTTTCCTTTGGCTTAGTCCCTTACTTATCAGGGGTCAAAACAGTGGAATGAACCACTTCAAACCAATTACGTTAACTTAATTGTTTTTAAAAATTTAAGTGGATTAAACATAAAACTATTAAGTTGTCCCCTAAAATAACTCAAGAATTGTGATGATTCAGCTCGTTTTAAATAAACTAAAAATATTTTTTTTTGAGTGCAGCAAACATGGGAAACAAACATCCCCCTGAAGTTTTCTTGTATTGTTAACATCAAATATTATGGTGAGTTGATTTATGTAGTTTTTGTTTGTTGCTGCATTATATATTATATATGTATGCATTATATATGTATGTTGTTTGAGATATAAAGTTGAAATCAGAACTTTTAAACTCCTTATGAATATTTTTTCTTTTTTAAAAATTTCCCAAATTATGTTTAACAGAGCAAGGGCATTTTCACAGTATGTCTGATAATATTTTTTCGTCCTGCCTAGTTAACCTAATTAAGCCTTTAAATGTCACTTTAAACTGTATTGAAGTGTCTCGAAAAATATCTGGTAAAATATTAAATAGGGGCGCCACGGTGGCCTAGTGGTTAGCACGTTGGCCTCACAGCAAGAAGGTCGCTGGTTCGATCCCCGGCTGGGCCAGTTGGCATTTCTGTGTGGAGTTTGCATGTTCTCCCCGTGGTTGCGTGGGTTTCCTCCGGGTGCTCCGGTTTCCCCCACAGTCCAAAGACATGCGGTACAGGTGAATTGGGTAAGCTAAATTGTCCGTGTTTGTGTGTGAATGAGAATGTATGGATGTGTTTCCCAGAGATGGGTTGTGGCCGGAAGGGCATCCGCTGCGTAAAACAAATGCTGCATAAGTTGGCGGTTCATTCCGCTGTGGCGACCCCGGATTAATAAAGGGACTAAGCCGAAAAGAAAATGAATTAATGAAAATATTAAATAATAATTTATAATAGTTTTATAGTGGTTTAATAATTCTGACTTCAACTGTATATGTAATTTCACATAAATCAAATTCTTGTTCTAAACTGTAAATACTCATACCTCCCTCATGACAAAATGACCAACATAAACACCGGTTTACGGGTTAGAGAAGCCTAAACTAGACCAGTGTTCTCAATTCCAGCCCCCGGGACCCTCACCCAGCACATTTTGTATGTCTTCCTTACTTAAAACACCAGATTCAAATCATCAGCTTGTTAGCAGAGAGATCCATGAAGTTAACTTTGTGTGTTAAATAAGAAAGACATACAAATTGTGCAGGACAGGGGGTCCTGAGGACTGGAATTGTGCACCACTGAACCAGACGACCAGCGGAGATGCATTAACAGTAAAAGGCATCAGAAATGTTTAAATATGCACGTGTTTACCATTATCTTTTTACATTTATGTCTGCACTCAGCATGCAGTAAAAGAACTTCATGTGCAAGCTCACTGCATTCTTCTGCGTTTTTATTGTCTGCTGTGTGAAAAGCGCTATATACATTTTAACCTAGTTTTTCCATTTCCATATAGACACAAACATTTCTTGAAAAGATACATGTATGCAAGAATGAATGCAAAACCTTTAGAATCCGCAAAAGAAATCCCATCTGGATGTAGCCTAAGCATTCAAGAGCAAGCACCCACATATTATATGTTCACCCTCTGAACCCATAAATAAAGCACTGGGCATTTCGTACGATTAGGGCACTTCGTCTTTCTCTGAATTCCCTTTAAAGTACCTTAAAAGGTCAAGAAAGTATGAGCAGATTCCATGTGAAATCCTCTGAAATCCCAGCAGACCTCTCTGTGGCGCTGTGTGGAGGTGATAATCATGGGAAGCATTAACTGATTGTGAAAGAATGCCGTAAGATCTGGACAGTATACCTGCTCTTGACAGTTCTCACAAGAAATCATTTGACACAGTTTCACCTCCAAACGTAGTGAGTGTGACCCTGCTGTTGGATATTGTCAGTGTCTGTGTTTGAGCAATTTACTGTGGTAAATCCATGTGTGCACTCGACAACAGCTGCAGGCTGTCACACACTTGCTGCATCTCTGGCCTCCCTGTTACTTTTTACAGTGTGTGTGTGTTGTAGGCAGGTGGAGTCTTTTTGACGCAGCCATGTGTGAGGACTCCCACTTGGCTGGTGGTCTAACACCTTCCCGGGACCCACTATGAGTTGTGTTTATTTAGTGTCTTGTAAATGTATATGTGTGTGTGTGTGTGGTGTTCCACTAATAGCAAGTCAGACGTTTGTCACATTCAAAACATGTGCTCAATCACAACACAGCAGACACTGCATAAGTATCCATAGGAAATGCAGACTACATAGGTAACAATTTGCACTACTAGATTAGATTTTTAAGTGCTTAAAGGTTCAAAATGTTTAAAAAATAGCCCATCCTCAAATGTTCCAATTCATTTCAAGTCTAAAATGTAGTTAAAAGTCTACATCCAGACATTTTGTAGACAAATAACATCTCTGCCTTAATAACAACATTGGATTTGACATGCTATTCATGCCTGTATCACAAATACAAATCATTACAAATCATACAAATCATGATTTGTTCAAATTCCTGCTTGAAAAGCAAAATAAATCCAATTATCCAAGTTTTTTTTCTACCTTAAGAAAGATTAAACAATATCTAACCTGAGGACTCTTTATCAGTAAATATCATTACAGAAAACTGCATTAAGCTCTTTGCAAAGAATTAAAAAGCACTCGTAAACTCCCTTGAAATCTGAGAGCTCCTCATTGTTTACTTCGCCAACTACTTCTCACTTTATTCGAGGAGAAGGATACGCTTGAAGAGCACGCAGAAAACAATCTTTAAAGCGGGTTTATGAAACTCAAGTTGGACTCTCTTACAAGCAGGAAGGCTGTTGGCAAATCACAATGGCATATTCAGTTTCTAATGTTCTGCTCCTGGAAGACTTGTGAATCGCAGGAGAGAAATGAAGAAGACTGTGTATATTGTTACCAAAAAAGCATGAGGTTTTTGGAAGCTTTACGCAAATCCTGTGGCCTCCAGTTAGAATGGATTGGCTTTCTGGGATGGTCACATGGAGAGCGTAACGCCAGATAAACTAGTCGTAATCTGCTTGCAGAAGCGTAAGCGATGCGTGCATAAACATGCTAGTAAGTGCGTTTAGATTTAATTATGCAATCTCGTGCTAACACGCTGTTGCCTTTGGGTGTGGAAGCATTTGAAAACAAACTCCACTTGAGTGAAACGCAATGCAAGTCAAACACATCCAATCCGATAACTGCTATTAAATAATCTCCTGTTTTCCTCGGGTTAGACGCAAGTGGGAAGTAAGAAAACCATCGTGGGAGCTAACAAATGACAGTAAAGTTGTGGTTTTCCAGGACAATTAAGAATCTCCAGGTACAGTTAAAAGTGAAAATTACTTGATGTCTTACCTTGTTGTAGTAATGAAGCTGAACTGAATGCCACTGGCCATCACTAACTCCACCAGGTACGAAAGGTGCAACGGTTGTTTTTGCTTCCCCTAAGAAAAAAGTACAAGAAAAAACAAACATATTTAAAAAGAAGGGAGAAAGTCACGTATTTCAACTTTTAATTAGTTAGAATGAATTACGCATACATTTTATCTACAACGATGTTGCCAAAAATGTAAATGATTGGTAATATAAAAAAAAGGTAACAGCAACATTTTCTAAATGGTCCATGTTTACGCATATCTGCGATACTGCAAAATGCTGTAAAAATTACTGCAAATGTTGCGGACAAAGTTAAAAAGAGTGTGCTTGGACATGAAACAATAGTGTTTCTTGTATAAATTGTGTCACGTCAGCGGGTAAAGTACAAAGTGGCTAACATAACAGCTATCAATCATGTTTAGATATTCCCTCTCATCAATGGAGTTCATTCAAAGGGCAGGGGAGCAGAAATGTACATTGGGTTTAGAGAAATATTTACCCAAGGCAGGACCCCCTTACTGGCATTCACAAAGAATGCGCAAACAACAACCAAGCATTGTGGTTCATTGTTTAAAAAATTGCAACATTGTTGACACAATGCATTAATTGAGGTATTTAACCTACTATCTGTGTTAATGAAATGTTGGACATCCTTGCACTATTTGATCACTAACTAATAAAAATGGTCCACCAAGCCTTTGAACTGGTCACAGTTTTAGTACAAATGTCATTGGTTACAGCGTGTAAAACAGGCTCCACAGCATGACACAGCATTGTTCTCTTTGTCTCCGAAAGATTTATGTGTGCTATAAGATCAACAGTCCCAGTATAGAGCTGCTCTGCTTGTGTTATTTATATCCACCTGTGAGCTAGTGTGTGTGAACATGCATGGGGACCTTTTAAAGACCACGTGGGGGTCAGAGCAACAGCATAGTCTAATTAAGGTTTGGACAATTTATGACTATGAATACTTTGTTGTAAACATTTCCACCTAGAGCTATTCTCTCTCTAAGTAACACATGACTGCACAAACAAGCTAACAAGCTGTTTAACGTAGCACGATGCTACCTCATAGTGAGGATATTGTTAACGTTTCTGCCTGCTGTCCCACGAGTAAGTTTTATACACATGACAAAGACATACTCTATACAGTATACATACTTTTAACTATTATTGCAATGAACCTCAAACCTCAAGAGGATTAATAAAGTTGCCTTCAAATGTTTGAGCTAGCTGGCTAGGTGAGTATTCGGTTAGCTAGTTGTACGATTATGAAGTAAATAAAAGTGTTCATTTTCACAACAAATTTTGTTTTAGAAATTAATCTAAAGTCTTTTGACTAAAATGGCATTTAATTGTAGTCTCTGCTAAAAAAAAATGTTCTCCCATACACTGGGATTTTTGGATGTTTAATCAGGACTACAGTAAAAATTTGCTTATGACTGTATCTTTTAACAAATTGTCCCTGCCTTAACTTTTTTTTGGGTTGTCTTTATTTGTTTACAAAAAAATGTCTGTGTTTTGTCATAATTTGTCATTTAAAGTGAGTTTTATTCAGTTTTCCTCTAGTTTTTGTCAGTTGAAGTAATGTCGTTGACAAAAAATATGAAGAAAGTTTTTCATCAATGATTTTAGCACTGGTATCTATCTTTAGCTAAATGTTCTGTTCTAATAGAATATCATTTTTAATTGTTAACAAATATGAAAGTACAATTTGTCATTTAAAACAATTTTTTTATCTAGTTTCTGTCAGTGAAGAAATGTTGTTGACGAATTATGTGATAAAAAATATTTGTCAGCAAAATTAACACAAATAGCTACTGTAACTTTAGCTAAATGTTCCCGCCTTAAATATTTTAATTTCAGTTTTATTTGTTTACAAATATGTTGGAACATTTTGTCATTTAAAAACTATTTTTATTTAGTTTTCATCAAGTTTCTGTCTGTATAAATTTCGTTGACGAATAATTTGAAAATAACACTGGTAGCTAACTATAGCTAAATATGTTCTCTCCCTTTACTTAACCCAACAGAAATGTTGTATAAACAACACTGCAAAGCACTTCATAGGACCTTTACTTTTTAGAATATGACGAAATACAGAATATAGACTTAAAGGTGAAGTATGTAAGTTTGACAAACAGTGGATGAACTAAGTATTGCACACCTGGTTCAAAACAAACGCAAGCGCAGGTTGCCAGATTGACAACATCAACAGCAGTGTGCCTGACTGTTGAGCCTAAAGGCTGATTTAAACCGTGTTCTAAATCAAAGCAACGGCACGTGATAGAAGAAATATTTTCCATATTAAATTTCATTCTAACCAACAGCTGAAATTTATACTTTAGAAACGGCTTCTATTTTTTGCACCTCAGGTACACCTCATGTGCTTTATTACTATTAAATGCTGATAATGTGAATTTCCCTCAGATCTTAAAAATAAAATAAACTGTTTGAAATGGAACTTTAGTGCAAGTCAACACATATCAGTGATTCAACATGTACATATAATAATGTAAAAGAGGTTTACTATGCATTAATTAGATTATAAACCTTTCCTATTTCGTTGGAGTGCAGTAAGTGCACTATTCTGTGCTTCTGAATGGCTGTAATTATATTTTTGTCATGTTTTGTCTGGTGCAAACAGCCCAATTGCACAGCAAATCTCGTCACGTAGCATGTTGTAGGACACAGGGTTACAATGTAACCTGCTCACCTACTTACGTTCGTAATATTTATAGTATTTGGTAATTATTAACCACCTCATGTGAAACTCTAAATCTGCATCTTATTTCAGAGTCTGCTAGTAACCACAGGAGGTCGCATTTCGGTCGCAGATGCATACTTCATTCAGTCAGCCTTTCTGACTGAATGAATGAAATATGCGGGTTTCCACCAAGGTAACCGGGGTGCTGAAATATAATTGGCTAAACTAGCAGTGGGTGGGTTAAAAGACACATATTGGGCAAGTTCAAAGCAGAATATCTGTCCCTTAGCATTGTTTTTCAGATAAACAAATATATTCAATTAGCATGTTTCTGAATTATCTGCAAACATATTATGGTATTTTTATGCTTTTAAATTTACACACAGAACCTTTAATATGACGGAAATTAATCATCAACAAAATTAACACTGGTAACTAACATGTTCTGTAAAATTCAACATTTTTCCTGACATGAAGCTGGCATGAAAGATTTTGCATTATGAATTGCAATATAACATGCAAAAACATGTACAGTCAGCACTGCATAGCTAAAATAGTTTCTGTTTACAATCTTCATTAGATTGTTGTGGAAAGAAATTAATGAAATACAAGAAACTGCTTATCTGTCAGACATTTGATTATTAAATACCATTTGTAAATACCACATACATAGTGGAAAAGTTTGAGTATGTATTTGTGCATGCTTAAATTTAGCCCTACTGCTAACTCATGTTAGCCTAGGTCTGTGGTACCTGCTGAGAAGGTGAGTTGAATTTGCTCCTCGATGATCTCCACAGCAATAAAGTCGTGTTTCTCATTAAATCGACCATTGTAGAGTAGAAGGGCGTTTCTCTCTCTCGTAGCAAACCTGGACAGAAAAAAAACCATGGATCAGAACAACCAGAACTACAGGTTTTATTGGGTGTCTACTCTAGCCCTCATAAATCTTCAACTCTATAACTGCATTTCTTTCCATCACATTTCACAATTACTACAAGAAGCTGAGCTACAAGAAGCTAAACTGAAAATTATTAAGGCAATTTAACAGTCAGAGTCTTTACTTGTTTGCACTCTACCTGCTATTTGTTTTTGTATTCTGTATTATTTGTATTTAGTTGTATATTTTATAGTCCTCTTGTAGTGTTTTCGTGTTATCCATATGCACCAAGAGTCTGACAGTAACGTGAATGTAATTGTCCGTTTGTCTTTACATGTGGCAGCATTAACGATAATCATGACTTGAAGACTTTGAAGAAACTTCCAGGCCAGACAGAAGAAATAACATCTATTAATCAAGCAAGGAAAGGAAGAGACGTAAACATAAGGCTAGTGGTCTAGAAACAGGAAGTAGTTCCTCTGCTTGGCTATGGCATGGAAGGGAAGAGGAGTCAGAGACCAGCTGCTGTACAGGAAGAAGATACAAATGAAGAAAAACACTGATAGCGCTCTCTCAACACGTAGCCCTTCCTGTTTTTATGCAGCACAGGAGCCCAAATATTTCTCTAGTGACCCTGTCTCAACATTTGCTCCTCAACGCATCAGATAAAGGTTCGTTTTTAAAACTTAAAGCTAATTGTTAGAGACCCAACATCTAACAGGCAAAACAAAAACTAATACATATATGTGGCAGAAGCGATTTGAGCTTGACATCAGGATTATGTATGACCCAGAATGAGTAGAAGATCAGTCCAGTCCAGGCATGTCGCCCAGCCAGACAGAGCTCAAGGGCTCCTTATGCAACCTCTTCAACAAATTACACTTTTTACAGCGTGCAAAGATTAGGGCAGACGTGTCAGCGTAACAAGAAGGAAAACAGGGGCATTACTCTGAGGTCATACACTTTTTTCTTGTTAAACACAGACCAGCACTTACATGAAGGAGACGGTGAAGTGGAATCTCTGTCTTAGGCCTCGGAAAGTGATGAAGGACTGTCCGGGAAAGCTGCGGGTCGTCATCTCACAGAAGGGTTTCTCGTACTCTCCTGAAGGGCAGTTGCAGGTGAAGCCACCAACTAGCAGGTTGACACACTCGCCTCCATTTTTACACACCCCGGGAACACAACGACCAGAGCGGCTGTCTACTTCACAGTTCTCGCCTGTAGGGGAGGATCAAGAGTTCAAATACTTTTGTTAATTGAAAGAGAATACCAAAACTATCAGAAAACTGTGTGTAGTTACAAAAAAGCTATTCAAGATGTTCTAAATTATAGACGGGAGAGTTAAATTGGTATACTAGGTGGCTGCTAAATGGTTGATTCTGATTAGCTGATTAACATTTTAAGGTGTGCAATTACTTTAATATAACCACACAGTTGAATTAAGGGTGGGTGGTATGAATAATTTAAGTTCACATTAATGATATATTTCATATATTTTATTTAAATAAGTAGTTATTTTGCAGAAATCAACAAAAGGTGTAAAAATAAACCTAAATATTTGAGCAATTTTTATTTTACATGGACTATTTTCCTAGTACTGGGTTGCGGCTAGAAGGGCATCTACTGCATAAAACAAGTGCCAGAGTAGTTGGTGGTTCATTCTGCTGTGGTGAACCCCGATAAATCAGTGACTAAGGGCGTACTCGCACTAGGTACAGTTGCCTTGAATCGTGCCAAAGCACGTTTGTCCCCCTTTGCCTCTCCCCGACGGCCTACACTCACTCACGCTTACGTCATCGATGATGTGACCGTTCAGTTTAACAGGAAGAGAAGTGCTCTCGCTCAGACATTACGTAAGTTATTTCGTTTTAGTCGTTTAGGATGCAATGACACAAAGTCAATTATTTTACCGAACAGATCCACAACGTTTGACGCTCATAAAATATCAGGACAGTCACTGTGCTGCACCTTATGAGGTTTGCTGAAGGTGCAGCTGATGTGAGGGGTTTGCATCTTTAATAAACGACAACAGTTTGTGTTCACTGAAATGTAAGAATGATTAATAAACCCATATGAAACAGTCCCTTAAAAGTTTCAGTTTCGGTTTCAGACACACTCCGCAGTCACACTACAAGCGTACCAAGCCAAAGCCCAACTAAACCACGCTTTAGCACACCTCTTCCAATCACGCCAGAGCACTCACACTTGTCACACGAACCGGGAAACGCGCCTGGGCATGGTTCGGATAGCATAGTATGAGTGCAACCTAAACTGAAGGAAAACTGAGCTGACTGGCCTTGTTAAATACAGCAAGAATGCACAATATCACTTTTTTGAATGATATTTTCAAACTCTATTTGGCTTAGCTGATGCCAGTGTCTTTTCTGTTTATGTGTTTACAGGTTAATCTACAGTTAACTTTATTCCTCATAAGAGCTAGCTTTTCACTATTTTATGACCGAAATAACATTTTTCATTAGGCAGGCACCATGACCAAGCAGGAGAAGCGAAACTGTAAAAAATAAAATGGGATTAATAGGTCACACACTTAATTAAGATCTGTATAATTAGTGTCAAAGTCAATAAATCAATCCTTTTTTCATACATTCTGACAAATATATATGTAAAATATAATGTTAATAAATATATCTGTTTAATAAATCTGTTTAGCTTAAATGCACCAAAACACATTGTCTATATTCACTGAGAAATGGATAAAAATAATTATTTTCGAAAATGGGGTGTGCTTTGGGGTGGGCATTTATGCTGAGCACCATATATAACTACCATTTTATGAAATCAATTCATGTTTAAAGTGACCTCAAATATGAATAAGTTATGTTACCAGGTGGCATTAGGACCTGTTGGCAGAGGCTGTAGCACTAAACAAGTTACTGTTTAATAGGCATGGGACGATAACCATTTTCAAGGTATGCCGCAATTTGGAAAAGTCAAGGTTTTCATACTGCCAACATTTTCTGCTATACTAATCCTAAGGTATGAGTATGATTTTTAATTTTAATTTTTTGTTTGTTTTTTTAGGTGTAAATTGTAGAGACATCTGTGTTTTTTAAACAAATGAAGACAGCAGAAGTCAATGATTCACTTGAATTATTCAGCCTGACATGTTTACTGCCCCAAACTATTTAAAATTATTCTCAAAATAAAATATATTGTGTTCAAAGGGGGGGAAAGGTTTTGTTTTTTAACAAGACATTCAAATAGAATATATTTTAGTGCAGTCATTACAATACCGTAAAACCGTGATATTTTTATCCAAGGTTATCATACCGTCCGAATCTTTTACCGGCCCATGCCTACTGTTTAACTTACTAAGGGACATTGTACATTCTGAGTTATTCTGTACTCACAGGTAAAAAAAATTTACATTGGACTGCTGACCTTACTACAAGCGCTCCAGTCAGCACTTCCACACTGCACGTGAGTTAGCCCAGCCCACTTATTTATATGTCATGGAATACACGGACTAAAAAAAATAATAATACAATTGACAGTTTATTTCACGGTATTCCATCATACCGCCCAGTCCTAAGCTGAAGTAGTTCCAGACATGCCTTGACCTCATTACAGCTACATATCAATACGCTAAATGATTTCTGCAGTTTTTTTTTATTCTAAGAGATGATTAAGAAATTGCTACTACACACAGGAGCTGTTTTAGGACAAAAACAGACAACTATCTAGAAATGCAACAGCTAAATAGCAACTTTAAGTTGTGGTTGAATTATTGAAAAACAATAACCATAGGATGTATTCCTTACATATATTCTGCAGGACACTGGCCTTGCAAGACTGGAATTCAAGACCACTGCTATACTGGCTTCAAATCAAAGTTTGTGGGTTGATTTAGTCTCAGCTTTCCACACGGAAGCACTTGACAATCCAAAAGTTCCTCTATGGCACCACCAATTCCCTTACCGAAGATGGATGCACAGCTCATGCAGTGTTATATATCAGCCATTATCCTGACAAGATCTAGACAAAGGGGTGTTTATATGTAGCGGGGGGACAGGATGGCAGTCCCCTTTGCCTGTAATGACCCCTTGATTTCCTTGGGATAATCTTTCTCTTGGAGCGAAAGAGACAGATCTGTTTCCCTCTAATGTGAGAAAGCCAGAAAGGGATAGATGTTGAGAGGAAGACTGTCATCACTATCATAATGGATTCAAAATATCTGGACTTGAACTGTGACCTTCAAAGCACTGAAGGAGGTGATTAGAGGGGTAATTGGCCTTGTTAAAGAGGGGAGGTGGGCAGGAATGGCAGAGGAGCCTCCAAATTGGAAACTGATCAGATATAGTCATCACTGTGCAAGTCTTTTATGTTGCATTCGTATATTAAAGGAGCTGTAGAAGACCTGGGAAACTGTTAACTTTAGCCTGATAGCATTGAAAACGCATGGGCCTTCCCTACATCCAAACAGCCATCCAATGCCATGCCCCCCAAGGTTATGAACATTAAAAGCAAAATTATATATAGCACATTTTTGGTCGTGTCTCAAGCAAGACTTGTCAGTGTGTAATAATACTTCTTGCCAGCTGATATCTATACAGATGTGAGCGTTGTTGACACAGGGCTGCAAGGTATCCAAATTATACAAATTAGTGCCAGTTCCTTCATAGCTGACAAGCAGAAGAGCTCTATTTGTTTATTTAAGTTTTGTCCTACAAACAGAAATATCTGATCATCGCATATATTGCTGTTGACATAGAATAATTGTAATTTGCTTTACCAAATAAATGACTAGCGCATTTGTATTGCATTCCAAAGAGTTCAGTTATCTGCACCACAGTGGGAAAATGCTCTTTCACTGTAGTAACTTACTTTTGTGTGATAAAAATATGTTTTAAAACATTCATACATGTCTAAAAGAAATACTACAACCATACCATAATCCTTGAGAGCCCTTTGACTCCAGCATTCAAAAGCAACTCTGATTTTGAATCAAGAATTAGAAGGCCACTTGATGTTGGTCTTGGTCTGTTGTTTTCCTGCCATTGTCAATCTATTTGTCTCTATCAGGTTGGCGCCCTACACATGACTATGCTAATGACATCTGTCACAGGGTGCGCAGATATATGACTCTACATATGTTGACAAACAGTTTATTGTAAAGTTCGGCCCAAACATTTTGATTGGAATGTAAAGAGATTTTCCAGCCAGCACAACAAAA
Organism: Danio albolineatus; assembly: GCA_903798035.1. Lineage (NCBI taxonomy): Eukaryota > Metazoa > Chordata > Actinopteri > Cypriniformes > Danionidae > Danio > Danio albolineatus. Next base: position 108,157 of record CAIGQQ010004826.1, on the reverse strand, counting down.
AAATGCTTTTGAAGACAATCACATATTGCGCCTTTGAGACACAAATCCTTATTTGACATATAATCTATGAGAACTTGGCTCAATATTCAATCTGTCATGCACAGGTGGACAAACAAACACATCATTCTTCTTGTTTGTCTACCTGTGACAGGGATATCTTGACCGAAGGCAGTGACTCTATTGGTTTTCCTATTTGTGGTTTTCCCCAAATGACTGACAGTTCAATGCTTAGGTTCTCCAGGGTAGCATTCTTTGAGCTTCCGACAAAACACTTCTCCCTAACCACAAACCACTCTACCACAGACCAAAAACACAAACGCTGTGTGACACAAAACAATTCACAAACTCACCTGTGAAGTCTTCTAGGCACTCGCAGGTGTACCCTCCTTCACGACTGCGGCAGCGTCCATTGTTGCGGCATGGCCCAGAGTAACACAGGTCAATCTCGGTCTCACAGTAGTCTCCAGTGAAGCCGGCCGGACAACGGCAGCGCAGACCGTTAATGGGATGAATTGGTCTGAAGAGAACGGTATCAGAAGCTATGAAAGGTGGAGAGCTGTCGAACTTTAATACAGAGACACATTTCATGTAGTTCTCACAAGGTTCCCTCAGGCAGATGTTGTCGTCAAATGGAAGGACATTTTGGCTGGAGATTTTCTGTAACAGAGTACGGTTCAGGTAGATCTGTTCCTGAAGTTCTTCCGAAGGGAAGTAGCGATCCGGAACTCCTCCTGGGAGCAAGGCGGAGAAGGTGACATTGAGGATGTTTCCACTGACATCCGTGTCGTTCTGGACATTGAAGATGAAAACTCCTTCATGACTAGTTGAGAGGACTGCTGCTACACCTTTGACAAATAAGGAGAGCAGTGGGGATAGAAAGCGTTCCTGGGACATGTTCTCCAGACGGACTGTGATGCTGTTTGTTAGCATCTCGTCAGTGATAATGGTGACACGGAGAGTACAGAGGGCAGTGACTTGGTGGATACCATCTGAAAAATACAGAAATAGCTCACTGTTAACAACTTAGTTTACATTCCATGAAAACACAGTCATATTATTAAAGCACTAGAATGTTTCAGGTAGCTTCTGAAAGATTCACACTTTCCACACTGACAAAGACGGAACGCTGTTTTGGGTTGGAGAAGAAAGCATGTTAACAGATAGGATTACTGCACAGTTGCACCACAATTACACAGATCACTTGGTTTCTTGCTTCAGGACACACACTTGTCTTCTCTGTTGAAACTAATGGTATTAAAAACTCAGCAATGGAGACTTGACAACCGTAAAACTCTGTAAATGCTTTCTGACACAAAAGTACAAAGAAGATTGAAATGCTTGTTATGGGATTGTGCATGACCTTGCATGACTACAGTGTTTCACATGCTCATTGCCAATGTATATCATGCAGACGCTTTCAAGAGCCGACAGTTGCTGATTTCATTGCATTGCATGGCAACAGACAACAATTCCTTATGCTAAACTGGACATACCTTATATACTGCAACTATAAGTTCCAAGAACTAAGACATAGCTCACCTAATGTGCTCAACTTGCTATTTTACACCTCTGTGGTTTTCTTTTGTGAAACACACAAATATATATTTTAAAGAAAGTTTCAACTGTTTATTTTTTTCTTGTTGAATTATAGATTACATACTGAATACTGAACTGAATTGAATACTGAACAGCATTGCCTTAAGTACTTTATATGTTTAACATGTGTGGGAACAAAAGACGAGCAGAACTAATTGCAGAAGATTAAATGAAAGCATGACAACTAGAAAGACCAGAGAAACACCATGGAACTGAAAACAAAACACAATGCAAACACATGCGTACAAAAACTTCGGCAAAATAACAAGCAAATATAGGAGCTATGTAACCATAAAGAAACAAAGTACTATTGAGTTACCATGGTAACAAACAAGTAAAGAGGTGCATTTAATTAATTATCATAACAATAAAGAAGTTAACTATATAGACTGAGGGGCCGATCACACCGAACACGCTTTTACGCTCAAAAAACGCGAGGTGCACATCATTGTCTTTTTGTTGTCAAGAAAAAAAGAAGTGTGGTGCGCATTTTATGTTGCTAGGCAACGGCTGAATCAGCTGCTTAATGTGCGCAAGTGTTGCTGTTGATATTAATATAATTTTTCAAATTTAATAATACTGTGATATTCAAGATTTATCATACAGTTCTGGATAACTCAAAACAGCAACCACAAGTTTCTCCTCCATCTTCAAAAGTCTCTGTAATTGTCTTGGCAACACAAACACTGCAGGCACCTCAACGGAAACTACTCCTCTGCTTTCATTTGATTGGAGAATGAAATAGATGCGACTGACATAATGCGCTTTTTCCACTCAGAGTTGACTTTGCATGAGCACACAGCACGCAAGGGTAAAAATGCGAGGAGCAGCAGACGGTTAAAACACGAGGCACACATGAGCAGTGTGCACAAAGCTCGCGGTCGTTAGTAAATCATTCAAAAAGGAGCCTCTCAATGCAAAAAAGCGTGTTCGATGTGATCGGCCCCTAACAAGGTATAAAACAAAAGGAAATTAGATCAGAAGATTAGATAGTGAACATGAAATACTTTTATACAACATAAAAGTCCCAAAACAGGAGACGGGAAAAGACTTGTGACACTAGCAAGGTTTCCTTCCTAACATGAAGCAAATCTATTAGCTAATTAGATGTGTTTTTATTAATCTGTTAGAGAAGCTAACTATAGTATTGGTAACCTAGTAACCAACAGTAAACAGGGCAAGCGTAATGAAGTCACGTGGGTATAATGTTCGATTTTATTCTTCAAAAGTGTTTCCATCTCGTGTTATTGACATTAACCCTCTTTTTGCAAATCCAATTCCACAAGTGTAATACTATTTTTTGCAAATTAAGGGCTTTTTATTTGAAATTTGGCAAGTTTTATGAGCGACACTTCAAAACATTAACACATTTTGATGGAAGCCTAATAATGAATTAATTTAATTCATTCCAGGTTTGATTAAAACAATATTAAATGACATACATCTGAATCCTGATATTTTCCTACAGTATGTACAAGACGGTTTTGGCAGGAAGCTCCCACAAGAACCACTGACTGTTCTGTTTTGCTAAGAGAACAACTGCTGAACAGGTGGTATATCCAATTAATACCCCCGGCAAAACTAAGTGGCTAAGACCTTTCAAATATGAGGGTGTCATGTGTCTTCGCCGTTGAGTTATGTGTCTCTGAATTATATCACAGCCATAAATCACAAGACAAGAGAGTGTGGGACAGTCATCATTCCCAGTAAATGGGTTACATTTCCAACTCTGTCTGGTATGAGGTGCACTGTGCTCGCCATAAGATGACAAAAGCACATTGTGTTGCCTTTAAATGTAGACAGAACCTGATACAATGTGTTCACCAAGTCATTTCTAATGTACATTCATTTTTCAGTGCTCTCTATTGGATTGCTTGTGAGTTTCATTTAATAGCTGACAAATTGAGTACATTTGAAGACAAGAAAGAATGGAAATCCTCACTGCCTTTTCTCTCAATCTCTCTCTTTTTATTCTTTAAGTACACATTGACAAAAACAAAACACACTCGCTGTAGGCAATGACTACATTTTATCAAGAGTGAATGATTCTGAAGAAAAGTGTGCTGGCACACAGCCTAACACAACACATATATCACAGTCTGAGATGAACAATCAATCTAACGGATCTGTTCTTTTTCTCAGGATATATATAAATATGATATTACCAGCCTGATCTCACGAGAAAACATTAGAATTTTAGGTTTTGTCAGTTTAGTGGCTAATGTATGATTTAAAAAAGGAGGCGTGGCACCCAACCCCACACCTAAACAAAAACGTCATTGGTTGATGAGCAAATCGTACTGAATTGTACAAATTACATCGTACGAATTCATACGAATTAGCCACTAAATAAAAGGTTACGAATTGCCGTGAGATAGCGTTGGATATTACATGCAGCATAATATTACTTGCCCTTTAAAACGTACGTGGCCTTTTATTGAATGCATTTAAATCCACATTCAATACCTTGCCAAAAAATCCTAAAGCATTCCATTTGGATTTATTTATAGGAATCCAATGGACTATATGCACACGGACTTCCAATTTTCAGCCAGTTAACCCAAGTGCTTTCCATTACAAAACTGTCATGTTTAACATCTGATTTCTTTCAAAATCAGTGTTTTTGACTGTCTGTTATATATACGATACAAAGTGGGTCTCAGACTGAACAAGAAGCACTGCATTAAATTCGATTTCCCCCCGCCATGTGATGAAAATATGGCAGTTTATTTTACCCCAGTATTTTCAATGGAATTTCTGCGCTAGCCTGTTGCTACTGACGGCGCTAGTGGTTACAATAGTTTTTCATCATGTTTTACGCTTGAACAACAAAATGAATGCTTAAGTCTATTAAACTGAATGTATTGTAAATACATTACAACATCGATGCTGTGAAAAACAACCTTGTGAAATTGAAAATAGTCACATTAAGCTTTCACCGGAGGTTTATTGTTGCTTTTAAACTCTAGTGGTGCATAGAGCCCATTAGAATTCTTATCATATTTTGGAACCATTCCTATAGGATTTCAATAGGAGTTTTCTTATAGGATTGTTTTATAGGACAAGATGTAAAAATCCCCTAATTTCTACAGTATTTTCCTGGGATCCAATTCATATCTTAAGATATGCTTCTCTATTGCATCAATTAGCCTACTAGACACTAGTTTTGAATGTATTATACAGTTTGCTAAAGCTCATGTACTTGAGTGTAGAGTATTAGTGCACAAATTTCCAAGCAAACATGCCTAGGCCAAAAATATATACAATGCCACCAGACCAAATTGTGGACTGGCCCACACAAAATAAAGCGGGGCACAATTGAAATCCACTGTGGGCACATAGCAAGTCCATACAAAGTGAAATTCCAATAAAAAATACTGATTATCCGTTAGAATTTTAGGAATCTATAGAGATCCTATAGCATCCTAAAGTATAAACTGAAATTCCCTTAGGATATTTTGACAACGGAATACATACGCACACTTCTTGTTCACAAGTTATCATGCTGACTGTAGTGAGCAATGATCAATTATTTTATTTATTCTGTCAAGTCATTACTTCATTACATCAAGAACTAAATCACAGTCTTATTAATCAAGATAACACAAATATGAATGGTTTATGAACTAACAGTATTGACTTCACAAAGCTGCACAACAAACCGATAACACTCACATGCATAAACACTAAAACATTCATTTTGTTTGTTGATGTTTAACTTGAAGTTGTTAACTGTGTGATACGCCTCACACTATCTTATCACAAGCACTGCATTAAAGTGACGGAAATCCCGACACGTCCATGATTGACGGGTTTCTTCCTCTCGAACGTAACTCAAGCTAACTAATGTAATTATGGGGAGAACATGGGATAACAAACTCTGCCATTAGCGCTCCCTGTCATTATCCAAACGGTCAAAGAGCAAGCGAGCTGACGCAAACAGGACGGAGAGGCAGTCCAGTGCGTGTATTAGCATGAAATGAGTTTTCCTCTTATTGGCAGAGGATGACAAAACAACTAATACGCCAGACGAGACGAGCACAGTTGCTTATCCAGAATGTTTTTTTGTGGATAAATCGTTTAAACCAATGACATTATGTTGTTGTCTAAAATTAGACATACAAGTAAACAAAACAGCCTTTCATTACGATGATGATGCACTCAGCAACAATGCTACAAACTAGTCATTAAACAAGTGGCACTTGTAAGTGTTGAGAAGCCAATGTAAACCGGTTTCTGTGACAGTCAGCATTTTATGGCCCTCCCTCGAGTTCAAATGTTTGAATCATAACAAAGGAAGCAAAGGACTGAGCCAATAACACTTGAGGAAGCCGTCCATGTGCCCCTCCCATTTCTACAACTCAATGACCTGCTTTAGATATGGTGAGTTAAAATCATGTGACCTTCTATTGTCTTCCTCTAATAAATAGACACACACAGACTACTGCTCAGGATCTCGGAGTATGAAATCGCAATTTTTATTGTTATCATGTGCTTGTGCACCGATGTTAATGTGATTTTTTTATATAACACAATGTGCAAACTGTTTAAATGGGAAGTCATCATGATTTCTCTGCCACTGTGTCTGCAGAGATTTACAAACATTCACATTTAAACTATTATCTAAAGGGATTCACACATTAAAGGAAAACAACAAATTATTTTTCCATAAGGTTCCAAAATTGTTGAAATATTTATTTATTTATTAGAGCAATTCCATGCAAATGTCAACCTTGCCATGAAGTTTTCACCAAATTACGGAAACTGTTTTTTATGTAAGTATTTTACAGTACACTGTAAAAAATTAATCTGCAATTTTATGGATTATTTCCAGTGCTGGAAATAAACCTTAAAATAATGGCTGTTAAATTACATAAATTTACAGTGCCGGAAATAAAATGTAAAATTATGGAATTTTTTTACAGTGTACTTAAGAAAATACTCAAAAATGTATCTGTCAATGTTTTTAAACTATTAGATTTGATTTACCAAAGTCACACAAGTGGCAATTTCACATCTGTCACATCCATAACGGTGTGACGTGACATCTATAATATTTTTTCTCTTCATAAATGCAAAAATATTACATGAAATAAATAAAAAAATCAATCACTTTTGTTCTATAGAGAGCCGACTCTTATCATTTTAATTATCATTATTTCTTTTGGGTTTAATTCACAGAATTTCTACAAAGTATGTTGTATACTGTAAACTCGCAGACTTGTTTGGTCACATCCATAACACATGTTTATTTTCCTCATTTAAAGTACAAAACATGTTTTTCTGGTCGCTTAAGTTGTTCTGGAAAATACAAACAGATGTTTTAATATAATGTAAACATAGACTTTCTAAGTGAATTTATGTTTTTCGCTTGTACTGCAAATGTCACATTCATAACGCTGGAATTGTTAGTTCGTTCCTTCGTTCGTTAGTTCGTTTGTTCGTTCATTCGTTCGTTTGTTCGTTTGTTCGCTTGCTCGCTCACTCATTTATTTGTTCGTTTGTTCATTCGTTCATTCATTCATTCATTCATTTATGACTGGTATATTAATTGTACATTTGGAATATTTCTTTCCCTTAGATTGTACCTATACCTAAATTACAATGAGTAATAATGTGTAAATTCCATAAAAAGTAATTATATTATTGTTGGTAATTGTTTTGTTTAAGTACATAAGTATACATATTGTTTAAGTATACATATATACATATATATTTGTATTTTGATTTATTTTATTTTGTGATTGGTTGTTATTGTGTATTGTGTGATTGGTTGATTTAATTATATTGTCTATTCTGCATATTATTGTGTAATGGCCTCGAAACTGCATAATTGCATAATTGCTCTACATCATTTTGGGCTATTACAGAATGAGCAAAAGCACGGACACATTATTTTGTGTGTGTTTTCTCATAACACAAAATTCATATTGATCAGTATGTGAAAGGTACATTTATTTAAAATCCAAAATATTTAACCTTATGAGTGTTTACACATTGAAAGAAGCTTGATTTAATGCTTTTGGAAGCAGTCAAAGGTGGCTCAAGATTTAGATCGTCTTGACACTTGTATTTAGCATCATTCTTAAATTCCTCAATCTATCTTAAAACCATTACACTGGAATACTGCAGATACCAATGAAATAGTGATTTCCAGAAAGGCAATAACGCTATTGGGTGAGTTGCTAAATGGTATGTAAGATCAGTCTAGATGCAGGTGTGAATAGGTGAAACACTCTCCATACGGGTTTCATTTAAACACCTGCATCCGTCTCCTCATGCGTTACTGGAACTGTGCTCTGGGAAATGGCAATCTGCTAAAGGCTGATCAAGTTTTAGTTACTCATTAAAAAAACTGAATTATTCCATGATGTGTTGAAATTCTTGATTCTAATCGGCTGGATAGTGTGCAACAAAATTTGTGTTTAGAAGTTACTAAGAAGTTACTAATTAATATTGTGTACGGGAGTCATACACAATATTTATTATTTTTCCACTGCACAATGACTTTCTCTTTTATACTGTACATTATTTCTGTTAAGTGACAAGACTTTTGTCTAAGTGAGACCTTACTGTCGTAATTAAATAAATAAAAATTAAGGCAGAACCATATCTTACTTCGGTAAAATAAGTGTAATCCAGAGGCTTTTGTCTTTCATACAAGCCACTTCTGATACTGAATATTTGTTGTTCCTAAAACTCAGATAGGCGACAAGATTTTTGTCAGGTAGTGTAAATGACCACTAAACTCTGAAACTTAAGTTGTTGTACTGCTGGAATAACTGTTTTAATTTGACGCAAGTTGAAAAATGTTCGTTTTGTCCAACAGATGTGTTGTGGTACATTTACAATTTATTAACCATGATGAATTAAAGTGTAGTTAATGGTGTAATCAGTTAATTGCTGCATCGCTAAGTAAATCCATAACATTTACTTGTTCCACTGCAGCGCGGTCTCCAGCGTTGCAGTGGAACAAGAGCATGGATGCAGAGGGAGTGGATCAAATAAACAAATACATAAGTAACAAGGTATCAACAAGATTCCACACAAAAACTTTTCCGCTAAGCGATTTTTGCAAAAAGCTTTTTGACCGATTCCGAGCCAGATGGAATCTGCGATAATTGTTTGCTATTTCTGCACAGAATTTTGTTAAAAATCTGCAGAAAAGTCTTGTTGATCCCAGATGCAAGAGCAACAAATAACAATGAATCATAAATTCTAGTTGATCATTTAGAAAAGTGGCAGAGTAAGAAGGTCAAGGTGCTCCAGGATTGGCTAGCCCAGTCACCAGACATGAACATTATTGAGCATGTCTGGGGTAAGATGAAGGACATTTTTTTGCTATTTCCGTGCAGAATTTTGATAAAAATCTGCGGATTTATGCAGAATGATTTTGGGAGTATCAAGACAAAAGTCTTGTCGTCGATCCCAGATGTAAGAACAACAAATAACAATGAATAATAACTTCTAGTTGATCTTGGAAGTATCATAACTAAAACCTTAATATATGAAATAAAAGGTTTTATTTCTAAAATACGATATAAAAAAGTTATATAAAAGTCAATGCAAATCTAATTAGATCCACTTTATTTGGTAAACAAAGCAAGCATCTCAAATACAATATCTACTAAAAGACATACTACTTTACAAACTGCTTTGTAAATAAATCATATGAATATTTTCATATTAGTCAATATTATTACTGAAATTAATAAAAAAATGGAATAAATATAAATTTGCACACATTTACACCAGTAAATAAACAGAATCAATACCCATACGCTAGTCATCAGTAATGGGAAGGTCTAGTAACAATAGCAATGATATCAAAAAGAGTACTGTTTGGTTATGGGTGTGTCTATTTTGATACATTCAAATAACAACATTGTTTGGCACAAATAGATTAGTGCACATTTAAACGAACCTCTAAGTAGCCTATCTAGTGTGTTTCCTGCAGAGATGCACAGTTGAGACTAGCTGTTGCCAGGCTTAATAGGAGTCAAAGGGTATGAAACAGCATGCGTTTTTTTTTTCTATTGGCACTTTGCACAGCCCCGAATGTGTTTTAAATAAAAACACACCTCAGTGTCACTCATTAACTCAAAGAATGAGACTGAGGGGGGGATAAAACATGCTTGGCCTTCTGTAATCTTCTTTGTCGAGAGAAATTAATCTGTTTTTTGCGGTAAGGACTCGTCATTGCCGAGCTTTTGTTGACAAAGGGTTAGACATATGAGGTCCCTTTTATGCAAGGTTTTAGGAGCTATGCTCAGACATGTTTGTGGTTGTTGTGTTTGGGTGGTTCCTTCTAACTCACACTCGCTCTTACACACACACTACGCACATACAAACAAAACCTCCAATTTCACACCTTAGCCCATCTCTGAACCCCTCTGGCTCACACTGCAGGGAAGACGAGGGTGAGACATTGTCAGTTGTGCCCTAGGTTTCCATCGGCCAGATGGGACCAGGCGTTTAATGAATGGGTAGAATGAGATTACAACTCGTTGACATCATCACCACCTACTCTAGCTTCAAAACCGACAGATGGAGGAAAGGGGAGGACGAGCGTTTATTCAGTAATGCGCAGTGTCATGGTGAGGCTATTGATTGGTGGTGGAGGTGCATCTGGAAATATTCCTTTCAAACGTTGTGCAGGCAACTGTCGATTTAGATGGCAGATTTAATTCAATAAAATGTTTTATTTAATTTTTGTACTTGTTGAAACTGAAAATCCAGCAAACTACAGTTGTTCCTCGCTATAACACGGTTCACCTTTCACGGCCTCACAGTTTAGTGGAGTTTTATAGTGGAATTTTACATGTTTAATTACATTTTTTACAGCGCATTGTGTTCTGTGTCCTGATTGGCTGTAGACCATTGTCAATCAATCTCCTCTGTGTCTCTTGTATAGTACAGAATGCGTTCAGCTTGCCAAATTAACATAAATCATTGATCACTAGCAGTGTGAGATCCACCAAGGATGCAAAAAAGTTTGTAAATGTCATGAGCAAGACCATCGTAAAACGCAGCGCCATGCATTTTAGAATTGTAAACATAGGTTTATATCAGGGTACACACACCGGGGCCGCAAGTCAGCGGTTGTATGCAGAGCCTAGCTATGACTAAGGTCACTTTTCATATTTCTGCCGCACCATGGAGCGCCATCTGAATCATTTCATTTTGAATAACCTGCGAATGTGTTACTTTCAACTGTCATGTGCACAGCGCATCCACTGTGCGACCCCCTTAAGGATGGAGTCTGCTTTCGTTGTGTGGATCAGTGACTGCAGGAAAAAAGAACATTACGCTGGAAGCCAACATTATCAAAAAGCTTTATAAACCTTTTGCGGACAGAGATGAATGTTTGCTCCTGACAACAGATTTTGATCTTTGGATTCATTGTGTAATACAGGACATTTTTTGTCCTATGAAGGTTTGAACTTTGAGAGTGTTTAAACAAGAGAGAAATGTGGGAAAATCTTAATGCCTGTTTGAGAAAAGTATATAATGTGTGTAGTGAGGGGTTTTTACAGCCGTAAAACATCTATAATAACTGCACAAAATAAAGCGGACTACTTTGTGGATTCGTAACGTAACTCCCACAAATAATGAGGGACCACTGTGGTCAGGGCTTGATACAGGGCTTAACATTAACACCTGCCAGCCTGCCAAATGTGGGTACATTTAGGTTGGTTAGACAGACGCACCCACTAGCCACTTTGGCTGGTTGAAAATCATTTTTAAATTGCTAGAGGTGCCTCGTCCCTGAAGATTAGATTTTTAGTTTAAGACTATTTGTCAATATGCCTGCAAATGTGCTCTCAGAATCGTAAAGCAAAAGCTTTCGCTTTTACCATTCTTTACTAGGCCTAATGTTAACCATGTGCACGTGATCATTCACTGTCGCACATAAAATGTTTCTCACCTGCTTTCTTTTGCTTGCAGTTATTTTTGTTAATATGTTTTAATTATCATCCCTATAATAACATCACTTTAATAGGAGATTAACTCCCCATTTGTCTATAGCTACCTAATGATCTGGGACATTTTGTTGAATAAAAAGTGTATGTATACAGCTATATTTAGCTTGTTGTGACACATTTCTTTAAGAATTGTGGCAAGGAAATCATTAGTTTGGTGTTGCCAGTGAAAAAGATGGTAAATCCTTACTGTTGAGCACTAAAAATTCATGTGAAATAATAAAAAAAAGGTTAAGGAGGCATGTGGACGTACAGTAACACATAATTTAAATCAAGTCATTTTGGTATGACAAAGTCAAATTTATGCATATAAAATATAAATATCCCAACAACAAAATTGTGGCAGTCTAGTGAACCTGGCGAGTGGCTATATATATCGTCACCTTGGAATTATAAGGTTCTATCTGCGTTCTGAGTGGTTTTGAGATATTGAGCTTCAAAGTTTTTTCATTCCATAGCAAACAGTACATATGTAACTTTTGTTTTTTAAATAAAAAGTCTTAAAATGTAAGCAACTTTTAACAAAAACATCCCATAATGTAAATAAGTTGTCAATTAATAAGAATATGTCAATAACTCAATTTTGACAAAAATGTCAGATAGAACCTTATGATTCTAAGGTGACGATCTAGTAAGAATAGTTTTGCATGTATTTATTTATTATTTTATAAGAATAATTGTTTTGTGAACAATTTGTTCTTAGTATTAGACAAGAATCTGCAAACAATTCATTGTGTATACTGATTCTGCATTTGTTCTGAAAACAAATTCAAAAACAATTGTTTTAATTGTTTTCAAAAAAAAGGGTCTTTTTACGCAGAAATCAATTCTGAATTATGTATTTTTGCAATCGATTTATGCAGAAATCCAAAAACTAGTTGTACATTAAAAAGTTGTCATTTATTTTTTTAAAGTCTCAAACATTAGTAAAATAAATTTGGCCTCATTCATATTTTTGCACCTACAATCAATTTATGGAAACTGGAATCTTATATGATGTAGCATGTTAATTTTACTTTGAAAAAATGTCTGTCTTCGTTTGCATCAAATTAAACCATATCTAGTCTAACTAAAGTTAGTCTATTAGTGTCAGTCTCTCAAAACACTAAAGAACCTCAGGCAGCTACCAAATCAGGGTAATCCAGCAGCAATAAGAGGGTGTAGATGTCTGCTATGACAGCTTTAAGGAGAGAGGGATGTGCCAGATAGTGCAGGAAGGAGATGATGAGGCAGAATGAATCGCAGGCGCCTACAGTATTCACAAGCCGGCTCTGTTCCAAAAGCGAGCACTTGAGTTTGGAGAGAGTGCTTGATGTTGACTTTGAAAACTCTTGTGTTTGTATATCGAGAGTGGGTGACAGTAGGAGCACATTGCTTTGTCCGACTTGATATCTTCTACACAGGGAGGGCAGCTGGAGTCATGGTGTATTTTCCTGTTCTGAGCTCCGCTGAAAGCAATGCATGCCTCTGCTTGGCTTGCCGGGATTAGCGGGCTCTCACATGGACACACTTTAGAGAAGGACCGCATGCACACAAAAGGCTTTATTCAGGCCGGGGAAGAGGGAGGAGGCGGGTACATCTCTCCAGCCTGTAACAGGTGGGATTACAATGCAGACCTGGCTATAGTGGGATCAGTGCTGGAGTGCAGGGGTGGGTTGACATCAAAGCAGACCCAAACCAACTGAAAAGTTTCAGGACCAAAAATAAAGCAGTCTGAGACTAAACTGGATGGTTAGTTTATTGTCAGACTTGTGAAATAAGTTTGTGCAAGTTAGACTAGATTACAAGCTTGTGAGAAATAGATTCAGTAGTTATTCTAGACTTGACAGAAGCAGATTTTCAATGACTAACCTATGTTCAGACTGCTGAAATTGATTTTCAGTAGTTTATTGTGTGTTTAAGCTGCTGAAATCAACTCTAATAGTAGTTACATGTTCAAACTACTAAAACAGATTGAGCATAAAATGTTTACACTACTGACATTGAGAATACTGAAATAGATTTTCAGCTCTTTGATTGTTACATGTCAACAAATGTCAGTTTTGCACTATTAACAATAAGACTACTGAAATGGACTTTCAATCAATTCTAATAGTTGCATGATCAAACTACGGAAACTGATTCAGTATAAAATGTTGATTTTACACTTCTGACAATGAGACTACTGAAATGGATTTTGAGATGTTTGATAGTTAGTTACATGTTCAAACTACTGAAACTTATTCAGTATAAAACGTCAATTTTACACTACTGACATTGAGACTACTGAAATGGACTTTCAGATGTTTGATAGTTACGTATTTAAATGAATGAAACTGATTCAGTATAAACTGTATATTTAACACTACTGACATTGAGACTACTGAAATGGACTTTCCGATGTTTCATAGTTACGTATTTAAATGAATGAAACTGATTCAGTATAAACTGTCAATATTACACTACTCACAATGAGACTACTGAAACGGACTTTCAGATGTTTGATAGTTACGTATTTAAATGAATAAAACTGATTCAGTATAAAGTGTCAGTTTTACACTTCTGACAATGAGACTACTGAAATGGATTTTCAATAATCTAATAGTTAGATACATGTTCAAACTACTGAAACATATTCCATATAAAATGTCAATTTTACACTATACTGTCAATTTTACACTTTTGTTGTTTGTTATGTCTTCAAACTACTGACACTGATTCAGTTTAAAATGTCAATTTTGCACTACTGTCACTAAGACTACTAAAATAGATTTGGAGTTGTTTGATAGTTAGTTACATGTTCAAACTTCTGATACTGATTCAGAATAAAATGTCAATTTTACACTACTGAAATGGAGACTACTGAAATGGACTTTCAGATGTTTGATAGTTACGTATTTAAATGAATGAAACTGATTCGGTTTAAAATGTCAATTTTACACTACTGGCAATGATACTACTCAAATGGATTTTTAATAAATCGTAATAGTTAGATACATGTTCAAACTACTGAAACGTATTCCGTATAAAATGCCAATTTTACACTACAGACATTAAGGCTACTGAAATGGAACTAATGAAATTTTCAGATGTTTAATTGTTATGTCTTCAAACTACTAAACGGATTCAGTTTAAAATGTCAATTTTGCACTACTGCCACTGAGACTACTGAAATAGATTTGGAGTTGTTTGATATTTAGTTACATGTTCAAACTACTGAAATAGTTTTAATTTGAAATGTCACTTTTACACTTCTGAAATAGACACTACTGAAATGGTTTTCAGTTGCTAGTGGTCAGGCTACTGAAAGAAAATGTAGCTGCCTCATTTTCACAATGTCCGAACTGATTCTGTTTACAATTCAGTTTTCACATTACTGACAGTTGGGGTAACCCAACTAAATTAAAGTAAATTAAAGTAAAATATACTGAAAGTATATTAAAGTTAGTAGTCAGATTAACTGTCATACTTAAATGGATTTGAACTCATGGATTTGTCCGTTGTTCATAAATTAATTTTTAGCAGTTTCTCAAATTTTTCAATTGCAAAAAAAAAAAAAAACAGTAGTTAGTTTTGTTTTCAGAAAGCTGAAATTGATGAAAGAATTTAGTGATCAGAAATAAATTTTCAGTAGGCAGGGTTCAGCTTTGTTGGAATCTCATTACTTAAATGAATTTACTCTGGTATTCTGCACATACATTTTTTTGTAAGTCCATTGTTATGCTAGAGGTTAAACTACTGAACTGCATATTTGGTTTTCAGACAACAAAATCTAAACTACAGTTCAGACATCCCAATAGGATGTTCAGTAGTTGATATGATGTTTATCAATCAATCAATTTGTAGTATTCAGTCTAGAATTTATTATGCTTTTAGACTATTGAATTTGATTACTGAAGAAGATACTGAATAGACTGATTCTCAAATGACTTTTCAGTAGCCAATGTAGTCAATAGACTACTTAAATGGATTAGACTTTCAGTAGCTGGCCTGTCTTTAAAACAGGCTCATTATCCTCCTGGTGCACTGCACTAACCTGTTCTTAAGTTGCCAGTTTGTTTTCAACGTGTTCAGCGTGTTATGACAACATGAAAAAAAAAAAACTTTGGATAATTATTTCTCACGGAGTACTATTACTTTAATTTTTACATTCACTTTCCATTTCCTTTTTCATACCACAAATAACAGCTTTCACTATTTTCACTTTTTTTTGTTGTTGTTGTTGTTAAAGTGCAGTCAGGTTCCGGAATGTCTGAATGGGTCAGTACACCATTAAAACAGCACAGTACTGTTGAACTAACTGACAATGTGTAATGGCTCTATTTAAAGTGCTAATAGTCTGATTGCTTCTAGATTCATCATCTTCACTGTTGACAAACTGTGCTTACTGAGCTGTTCCTCAAGGACAGTAGATCCCATCAAGATAGAGGAACACAGTGCAGCTCTTTGTGCATCAGTGGAAAGGTTTAAGCCGACCGGGAGTGGAAAATGCCATCTTTATTGAGTTAACAGAGCATTGCGTTCATTTTCAGTTAAATTAATCCAAGTCTGATCTCAAAAGAGCTAAGTAACAGTCTAAATCCAACTAACAACTTATGTGTCATAAAATCTCATACAACTGAAGTATGTAATAGATTTGAATTTTAATTTACTTCACGGCCATTAGAAAAGAATGTATAAATGTGAGTAAATTGTGAACAGAATTCAGACATGCTATCACATACCCAAACCACATCAGTTGCATCACTCGATTCTCATTCATATATTTTCTATCATAATGAGACAGTAAACTGTCTATTGGATGTACACTTCAGAATCTTGCTGGTAGTAGTAGCTCAACGCGATGAGTATCGACCCTGTATAATGTATAGTAACAAACTATGTGATTTCGCACAATCAATGACTCTTTAGATTATTATGTCTGTTTTGTTGTCTTTTTTTTATTATATTAGATGGTGAATGGGGAAAAAATATATATACAGGCCTGGAATTTGCTAATTTATTGATATAACACCTTTCTCGAAAATGTTTGGTTTGGTTGAACAACCCTTCAATGTCCTGTGTAGTGTTTTGAAATGTGTTTTAGATGTTTGACGTAATCGCCACAGAAATATAAAGACAGGGCGGGGTATATAGTAACCCCTCCTCTTTATAAAAAAAAAAAAAAGCCAATCGTTTTGTTTTTATCTGCCAGAGAGAGTGGTTGAGCTCAAGTGGAAAAAACGAAAATACAAATGACAAGCTTCGTTAAGGGGGCAGGGCATGTCGGATATTAGAGAGCATTTGATTGGTCAAGGCAAGGCAAGGCAAGGCAAGTTTATTTATATAGCACATTTCATACACAGTGGCAATTCAAAGTGCTTTACATAAACAGGAATAAAATTTAAGTATAAGAAAATAAAAACAAATAATAAAAAAACAGATAAAAACAGATTAAAATGAGTTAAGACAAGTTATAAAAGAATGAAAAGAAAAGAATGACACAATAGTGCGATCTGTCGGACGTAACACAGTGCTCATTCAGTAAAGGCACAGCTAAACAGATGTGTTTTCAGTCTTGATTTGAATGTGCCTAATGTTGGAGCACATCTGATCATTTCTGGAAGCTGATTCCAGCAGCGAGGGGCGTAATAGCTGAAAGCAGATTCACCCTGCTTTGACTGAACTCTTGGAATTTCTAGTTTATGTGATCTTAAAGATCTGAGTGATCCGTTAGACTTGTATTCAGTGAGCATATCTGTAATGTATTGAGGTCCCAGGCCATTTAGTGATTTATAGACAAGTAATAATACTTTAAAATCTATTCTGAATGTAACTGGGAGCCAGTGTAAAGACCTGAGGACAGGTGTGATGTGCTCTGATTTTCTGCTTCTGGTCAGAATCCTGGCCGCAGCGTTCTGGATGAGCTGCAACTGTCTGACTGTCTTTTTGGGTAGGCCAGTGAGGAGTCCATTACAGTAATCCACCCTGCTGCTGATAAAAGCATGAACAAGTTTCTCTAAGTCTTCACTGGAAACAAAGCATCTAATTCTTGCAATGTTTTTGAGATGATAGTATGCTGATTTAGTTACTGCTTTGACATGACTGTTGAAACTCAGATCTGACTCCAGAGTCACACCAAGATTCTTGACCTTATTTTTTGTTGTATGACCCTTAGAGTTGAGGTACGCATTCACCTTGAGAACCTCATCTCTGTTCCCAAATGTAATGACTTCAGTTTTCTCTTTATTTAACTGAAGGAAGTTTTGGCACATCCAATTGTTAATTTCATCCATGCATTGGCAGAGGGTGTCAATGGGGCTGTAGTCATTAGGCAGTAAGGCTATGTAGATCTGAGTGTCATCAGCATAGCTGTGGTAGGAGATTTGGTTCTTTCTCATTATTTGGCTCAGAGGGAGCATATAAAGGTTGAACAGGAGAGGTGCCAGAATTGAGCCTTGTGGGACTCCACATGTCATGGGTGTCCACCTCGACCTATGGTCACCTATACTGACATAGTAACCTCTCCCTTCAAGGTACGATCCTTGAGATCGAGCAATACCAGCACTGTTAGTTTGCCTGAATCTGTATTTAGGCGTATATCATTGATTATATTTATAAGGGCGCTCTCTGTACTGTAATGTGCTCTGAAACCAGATTGAAAATGGTCTAAACACCCCTTCAAGCTTAAGAACCTGTTAACCTGGTTAAAAACAACTTTTTCAATGCTTTTGCCAATGAAAGGGAGATTTGAGATTGGCCTGTAGTTGCTCAGTAGGGTGTTATCCAGGTTGCTCTTTTTCAAGAGGGGTTAAACTACTGCAGTTTTCAGAAGATTTGATAAGAAACTGAAGTATGAGGTGGTGTCAAAAAATGGAAGTTTAGGATGTTTAAATCTTCTAGATGCAAATTTGGAATTAGCAAGATGGATTCTAAAGGATTTAGGGAAAGAACAAACTTTGTGGGCTTCATTTAACTGTTATTTTCTTCCATTCTCAATAAAATGTTAGATTAAATAGGTTTAATGATTTTATTTAATTGGATTTATGTTCTGATCATTCACATTTTACAACTCCCCATAGTTAAATAGTTATATGCTACCATTTTTCAACCTATTCAGGTAATCTTTTAGTTTAGCTTAGCATAGATTATTGAATCGGATTAGACAGTGTCGCCAGACCATTAACATCTTATTAAAACTTTCAACTGGGGTCTATTTTCAGGCAATGCGGGCAAATGTCATTGCAGCTATGGCAACCAGAGCAAGGCAGCAAATTTCATTAATTATTAAAATGAGAGTAGCCTATAGTTCCTAGCCATATTGGCATAAAAATTAGCCTTAATACACAATGTATTTACAGAAGAGTCAATCTTTAAATAGAAATCTGAATTGAATCTGTTTTTTGAAAAATTTGAGCGAGATGCTAATGGTCTAATCTGAGTCAATGATCTATGCTAAGCTAAACTGAAAGTGCTCCCGCCAGACCCGGAGATCATCTGAATGGATTAAAAAATGGTAAAACTAAACAATAATACTCACGAAGTTGTAAAATGAACCTATTTACACAACCAAAACGATGACTGTTCCTTTAAGCATCAGACCTAAGCATCGACTTGACTCTTTTTTTACCAGTAAATGGTTATCTTTGACTCATACCAACACAGTGACCTAGCATGAATGAACTGCTACTGCTAATTCCAGATCAATGGAATGCTGGCTGTGATTTAGGAATCAGATATACAGTCGGAAAAAAAATTATAATCACATCAGCAGCTGGCCTGTTGAAACGCTCGGCAGGTGATACAGTAGTATGGCATGTGCGGTGAAACAAACATGCCCTCGGGCAATAAACTCATCGACGTGACAGTGAGGTAAAAAAGCACCAGACTGAATCATAACAAAGCCACACGTATGTCAACATAAAAGAAAGAGCAGTGAGGCCTATCAGTATTTCGATGAGGGAAATGTGCTTTGTGGAGGCAAGATTTAGGATAAGCGACTAAATCAAGTGATGAGAGATGACAAGAGGAGATCTGCAAATATTATCCTGCTGTACATGCAGTGATACAACATTGCCAAGAGGAGCAAATAAGATCAAATGCACAATAAAAACAAAAGTGTAACACTTATTTATGCTGACTGTGACTAATTTGTAGATTGTACTACTACTACTACTACTACTACTACTACTACTAATAATAATAATAATAATAGACGGTTCATTCTGTGGTGGTGACCTCAGATTAATAAAGGGACTAAACCGAAAAGAAAATGAATAAATGAATGATAATAATAATAATAATAATAATAATAATAATAATAATAATAATAATAAATATAACTGTAAGGCAATTCTTATTTAATGTACATTTGTTACATAATTAATTATATTTTTATGTAAATATATTGATTTAAAAAAATGTACGTCAACATGAAAACAACCGTAAATAATAAAAAAAATTTGCTCCATTAATTTTTTATTTATTTAAATAAATAAAAATATGAATAAAAACTAGTGCTGTCAATCGATTAAAAAAAATTAACTAATTAACCGCACAATTTTTTGCCAATTAATCGCGATTAATCGCAATTAAAAGACTGAAATTTTTAGATATGTAAACGTGAAATGTAAATAAAAACATAATTATAATGATCATGAAGATCAAAATTGATATATAAATGTTTATAAGATATATTCATGACATGAATTTTTAGTAGCTTTTATAACTTCTTTCTACTTCCCGAATTTAATTTGTAAAACTGTAAAATTGATTTTATTTCGGTCTCCATGTGATTATAGGTGAAAAATACACACATCCGTAAGGGATATGGGGGGATTGTCATATCTAAAGGTAATTTAGCAGCCAGGAACTTGTGTTTATCTGAGCGTCCGTCTGCAGTTGAGTGCTCAGACACTGACAGGGCTCTGGCTCTGTCTGCAGAGGACATGAACACGCTCCTTTGTTTCCACGAGATCTCTGAGCAGGTAACTGATGATAACCCATGTGTCAGGAGATGCAAACAACTGTCTGAAAAAGGAGTAATTCAAATCTGAAGATTGATATTACTGTTGATCTTATTTTTAATATATATATAAATATAATATATATAATATAATATATATATATTTTTATTTAATTCATTTTAATTTACTTATAATTTAATTTAATTTAGGTCTAAATCTCATTTTCGTTTTTTGTCTTATATAAAAAGAAAGTCCAGTAACTTCTTCAATTTACTTTAATTAAATTAAATTTTTATTATAATCATTATTTATTTATTTAAAGTGAATTTAAGTTAACTTAATTTTATTTTATTTAGTTTTGTTTTGGCTTATATAAATATATAGTCCAATAATTTCTTTAATTTAATTTAATTTAATTTTTTCCCATTTTTAAAATTATTTATTTAATTAAATTACATTTATTTATATAAAGTTATATATGTAATTTAACTTCTTTAATTTAATTGATTATTTTTTATTTATTTATATTTTAGTTTAGTTTTTGATTTTTGCCTTATAAAAAAAGTCCAGTAAATTCAGATATGATTTCACTCTTGTGAAGTTGCTGAAAACATTTCTTACATGAATAGTATCCTGCAAAATTTAAAAAATCATCTGCCAAAGACACTCCTTTATTAAACGAGGGGTTTTTTGTACACTGTAAATCTTTAACCGGTAAAGAAAAGAGCTGGCGGTGACAACCGCAATAACTGCAAGCCGATTTCTTGCAGTTCTAGTTCACACCCCGCATTGTCAAACAATTGATTCGCATTTGAAGAAACTCCTCACACAGGTACTGTAGCACACAACATGTGGCAACACAGCCCAACTTCAAGAGCACTTCACAATGTAATAATTCACCTCAGATGAAGCCCCTCTTTTTTGTCTTTCAATGCTTTCCTATGAAGTGACAGAGCAAAAGTCTTCTGGGCCAAAGGCTTAAGTGATTTATAGCCCTGCTCAAGGAATTCACCATTTAAAGAGAAGGCAGAACAGAGTGTATTAGAAGTGCATGGAATGCTCTCATCTTCAACAGAGGCAATAAGGATAGGCAGACAGAGCTCATAAACCAATGAATAATGGTGCAAGTTCCTGACGGATGTTTGTGAGACTACCTGAATTCTTGCGCTCGGATTAAAAATGCAACAGTGCTAAACAGTTCTGCTGCACCCTTAGGGAAAAGAGCTGTAAGAGGCTTTCATGTGTTTGCTACCTTTTAAGACAAAATAACTCACTTTCTTAAAATAACTGAAGATAAATTGACTAGTTTTGTGGCTTTTATTTCATGTCTAATATTGATGAAAGATGCATTTGGGAGGATAACAAATTTTTATTTAATCTTATTTAATAATAAGATTAGTCACAAAGATCAATTGATCTATCAGCAGATCACTCCTCTATCAGCTCATTGACAGATCAGCTGACTGATGCAACTTTAAAATGCTCCAGTGTCCATGTAACTGTGTTTGCACTTAGTGAACAACAGTGAAAAGTAGTGAACCAATGACCTTCACAGCCAATCACAGTCATATTTGTTGAGCATGTGAACACACTGGAAATCAGAGGTGTTTTAAGTACGCATGCAACAGTGCTCAAATGTTAGCGTGAACGTTTTTAAAATTTCAGTAGAAGCTGTGCGATTAATGGAAATCCAATTGCAATCGCAATATGAAATGTTGTGATTAGTTAAAGAGGCTATAACTTGAAATATATATGTATCATTTAATTTCCCCCTGCCCAGAGCACATGCGTATCTGACAGTCTTACTAGCCATTTGAGTGAGCACAATTTCTTCTGCACAATCAGAATTGAGCAACCGAACTAGGCCCACAATAAAATAAAAAAATAAAAAAAAACAAACAGGAAAGCACAGACAAGCGGGATTATGGTGTTTGCTGCTTCAGAAGCATTAATAGACAATTTAATATCACAAAAACAGGTCATTATTAAGAACTGTTGCAGAATTGTTGCCACTTCTTACAGATTATTTAGCTCAAGCTTGACTACAAAAATAAACTGTAAATCAAATCGCAATATCTGTCAAAAACAAATAAATTTATTTTTAAAAATCGCAAGTAGATATTTTCCCCAAATCGCACAGCCCTACCAACTAGTACCAAGCTCGATACTTTTGACGATTACTTACAATGACTATATCGTGTAATATATTTCACAAAAAAAAGATGACTAAAATGCAGTCCAAAAATATAAAAACTAACCAACATTTGGCTGTATCGCATTGTTCATTCATTAGATGAGCAACCCAGGGCAAATCAAACACTTTACTAGCACAGAAGACCAGTCATGATTCTGTTTGTTTCAAGCCATAAGGGCCTGTGTACACCAGGACAATTTTCGCTCATGCTTTTGTGATTAATCAAATGGTGTCAACGTGATTGTCCACACCATTGCGCAAAATGTCAGATGTTTAAAATTGCGTTTAAAATGTAATTTAAAAAAAAGGCCTGAACTCACGAATGAGATTGCCACTTTTATGCAAGTGCCTGCAGATTCTGAAGTTACAGTAAACATGATTTGGTGTTGCTCAAGTGTAAAATGCACACTAGGTGAGCACAGTTTTACTGTAATTCAATGAAGATACACTGAGATTAGATGATTTTTTCATTGGCGTCTGAAAACAAAAAAGCTGTAAAATAAACACAATAGCAACTACAATATGTTCACAGGAGTAAGTTATTATGGAGAGTAACAAATAGAATATAACGGTAAGTTTAGTTTCACTTTTCTTTCCGAATTTTTCATCAAGCACCACATATCATCAGGGGGTGATTTTGCGCATTAATTTTGATCATTGTCTGTGAAAATAATTTGGGTTTGATTGTGGAATAATGTCTAGAAAAAAACTACAGATAAGCGTGAATGAAAACTTTCCCACTGTGTACAAGCCTATAGGCAATAAAAATTTGTTGTCCTTATTTTAACTGACGAATTGAACACTGTTTACAATAACTCACATGTCTTCTGAATTGTAGTGCTTGATCAACTATAATCCCAACTCGACATTGAAATGATATATTGTGCAGCCCTGGAAGTGATTCAAATTGGACAAGCACCATTTGGCAATGTCCATTTGTGTTTGGATTAACAGAAACATATCTAATTGCACCAGGTGTAAACAGGAACAAAGGGGTACTGAAAGTACAAATAATAAGGCGTCATTAACCCATTAAGATCTTTTTCTTTCTGGTTTCGCTCTCTCCTCTCTCTCCATGAAACCAGAAATGACCCTCCAGCATTTCCAACATGTCACCACTGAGCCTAATTAACAAGCTAGTCTTCCTGTAAAAGTCTGACAAGTCCAATAAAATCTCAGGAACGAAAGGAATATGTGCGCAAGGGAAGAATCCTGAGCACTTTTGCTGTGGTCTGGTGAAAAAAAAACTAAATGCACCTGGCTTGCCTCTTCTTGGCCTTAATCCACCCTGATCCCCCCACTCCAAACCTTTGTTCTTCTCTCTGAGGGGTGGTGAAACCGAGGGGCTCAGATGGATTTCTGCTGCCGTGATGGTGAATTGGGGTTTATGGTGCACCACAGGAGTAAAGCACCAGATAAAAAAAAGAAAGAAAGAAAAAGACCAAGCCGGAACGTAATTAAAACATCAAAACCTGAGCGCAAGCCTCAGGACAAATATTTCAGGACCTCATCAAGGACTTCCTTCTGAAATCTGATAAATATTAAAGAGCAATCAAATAAGTATAAGCACAGTTAAAGATTCAAAGTTTATATGACTTCTTTGAAATTATTAAGGATGCTTCATTATGAAAATATACAGTATACTCTGTAAACTAAAAATATTCAACAAGTTACATTAAGTTTAACTTAATACTTTCAGATAGTTTGATTGGTGTAAGTTGAGATGACTAGAAAAGTTAATCAAGTAAAATATTAAATGCAGCAAGAAGATTTTGACAATGTATATAGCTATTGGAAGGCGGCATGGTGGCGTAGTGGGTAGCACAATTACCTCACAGCAAGAAGTTCACTGGTTTGAGCCCCAGCTGGGTCAGTTGGTATTTCTGTGTGGAGTTTGTATGTTCTCCCCATGTTGGTGTGGGTTTCCTCTGGGTGCACTGGTTTCCCACACAGTCCAAAGAATTGCGCTGTAGGTCAATTGGATAAACTAAATTTGACCGTAGCGTATGAGTGTGAATGAGTGTGTATGGATGTTTCCCAGTGATGGGTTGCTGCTGGAAGGGCATCCGCTGCGTAAAACATATGCTGGATAAGTTGGCTGTTCTTCTCCGCTGGGGCGGCCCAAGATTAATAAAGGGACTAAGCCGAAAAGAAAATGAATAAATGAATGATATATTTATTGGACTTTTATTAAAGCCAGACATACAGATAGATTACATTTTAATTGCTTCCTCATCCTTCATTATTTGCAAGAAACACGTTGTACCTGATTAACTTAGCTCTGATTATAGCAATGTTTTCAATTGCATGTGCATCTGTCGTAAAAAATAAAGTGCAAGCTTCTAGGGTGATTCCAACACACATATCACAACTTGTAGCTTTTGATTTAGCAGCTAATTCATATGAATCTTTATGATTTCTAAAATTTTGTCCTTTTTTTTTTTTAAATGTGCACAAATTAGCCACTTTTCTGCCATGTAAAATAAGTAAAAAGGAACACAATAGTTATGTTCCCTGGTTATTATTTACTTTTATAGTCACTAAAAAAACAATAAATTGTATTCAATTATTCTTATCACATTTTTTTATTCATAAGCAATTATTTATATATGACTCGACTGTTTCTAAATGACATCATTTCAGTTCATTTCCTCAATGTTGAAGAATGAAATATGGGGCCGATAGAGACAAATGATTTTAACCATTAGTCAATCACCTACAACACTAGTTATGAACAACATAACCCTTCGTCTGAACATGGTACAAATGTGTACATTAAAAATCTGGAATAAATTTCCATGTTTATTGCACAAAGCATTGATCAGGAGCCAGAATGATTGCATTATTTTGTATTATTGTATACTGTTGATCTCATTCTTGATACTGTACTGTTAACTGCAGTTTTTCTGTTTACTTCTATTCATTGAATACCTCAGTTTAAAAACACCACATGAGAGGAGGTAGTTGAATTGATGATACATGTTGTTATATCGTCATTTCAGCCTGTATGCTTTGTTAATAATATATATATTTTTTTTAATTAAAGTGAGTACACCTGTTGCTTTTAAAACAATTAGTTGATTTTACATTGAAAAGTGAGTAAACCCATAAATGAACTACACTGTTTGTAAAGTGAGAAAATCAATCGCATTAAAAGCAACAAGTTGACTTTACTTAAAAATATTGTAAGACTTGGAACTGTTAAGTTAGCTTAACTTAACTTTTATAATTATACAAATTTCACTATTTAAAATAAAGCCAACTAATACAGTGTAGAAAAGCCAAAGTAACAGCTACTAATTGACTGGATGAAAGCAGCACATCAAAATGAACCTATTATAAGCCATACAGCGTACATTGGATGTGGTTCAATGCAGAGATGCTAGCAATAAACCAACGGTCATTCAAATTTCTGATGCACTCTGCATGCTAAGACTTGTCAACTTAATTTTAGTGTAGATAATAAAATATATAATATATACAGACAAAAAGGTAATTTCAACCAAACATAACTTGTATGTATGTATTTCTCTAGACGCTAATAAGAGCAAAAGATAAAAATATCTATTATAACCCCATGCAGTCGTTAGTTCATAATTTACATAGTTTCCAAGTCAGACAACAGATATTACGCAAGAAATGTGAGGTATTTTGCTGTATATCAAGTAGCTTGTGCATGTAAACCACAAAGAAATTATACAACACATCTAAACCACAACATTCTGCAAGCATATTCTCCAGAAACACACAACGACATTCATGGCAGCGTTCCCAGTGCTTCCAATAAAGCGGTCAGTTGTGGATGTAGCACATCATTAAACAGTTTATGAGTGGCGTTTTGTTTCCCAACAGGCCGAGGGCAACTAAGAAACTGAGGGTCTGACTTATATGCTCCTAACGGGTATGGAAATGCCACTACGTTGCCTCCTGATTCGTCTGGGACTTTTTTCAAATGTACACAAGTTCCTTCTTTCTCCCGGCAACGCTTTTTTTCTCCTTTTGAAAAGAGCCAACCATCCGGGGGCTGGTAACTAAGCACCCTGTTTATCAGTAACCAGGCTTAACAATGTCCGTAACCAAACACCGCCATGGCAAGAGAGAGAATGAGAGAGAGAGAGAGCGAAAGAGAGAGAGAGAGATCTTATGACATTGCAACCGATACACTTGGCACTAAAAGTCATGAGGAGGTACATGGGTGGGTGACTTTGAAGAGGAAATTTAACAATCAGTAAACTACTAGGTCGAAAACGTACTATTTAAGTACACTACACATCAACACGCTGCGAGCACAGTCATGAATTGCACACTTTATGTGCATTTTAAGGAAACTTGAGGGGACAATAGAGTTTACAACAAAAACATTGTGTCATCATCAGTGCAATATAAATAATATAAATAACAGCATTATGAATAAATGGTGTTACTAGCAGAGTTCCTATTTTTAGTAACAAGTAACCAAGCAAATAACTGATTCCCACAATACAACACCACTACCATTACTGACAATAAAAAGTGGCATTAAATATTAAAGCAAATGTATGTATTGGCAAAGCTAGTCAATCTTTGCGGACATCCAAGTATTTTCATAACCATATTTTTTTTCCTTTTAAAATGTAACTCGGTAGTTACTTTCCATGGTTATCAGTTTATAAAGATGTAATTCTGTTACCAATTCAGTTACAATTACTTAAAAAAAAAATTTTGTGAATAGTAACTAGTAACTAGTTTTTTTTTTTAAATAATTATAAAATTACTGTACTGTACCATCATATGTAATAAAGCAAATATATGCAGTGGCAAAACTAGTCAATCGTTGCGGATATCCAAGTGTTAACTTTTTTATGTATTTATTTATTTCAAAAAGCAACTCAACATTCAACAAGTTACTTTCCCTGGTAATTAGTTACTTTTTTAATTATGAAATTCAGTAACCAACTTAGTTACTTTTTGTGAAAAGTAACTAGTAACTATAATTACTTTTTGAAAGCAAATATAAAATTACTATATATTCTAAATTTTCCGGGGCCGGGTCGCGGGGGCAGCAGTCTTAGAAGAGAACCCCAGAATGAATGAATGAATGAATGAATGAATGAATGAATTACTAACTTTTATTCACTATTTGTGAATAGTAACTATACTTTCTTATAATTACTTTCTATGCTAAATAGCATTATATAATTTAGCAAAATAGCCAAATCAATAGCAGCAAAACAATTCAATTGTCACGGAGATCCAAATGTTGACATATTTTTTGTTTTAAAAAATAATTCAAAAGTTACTTTCCCTGCTAATTAGTTACTTTTATAATAATGTAAATCAGTTACTAACTCAGTTGCCATTTATGAAAAGTAACTATAATTACTTTTTTAAAGTTATTATATAATTCTTTGCTATCAGTGTTATAAATTGCACCGAAAGCAATTTAGCAAAACAAGTCAATCGTAGGGTACATCCACGTGTTGACATATTTTTTCTTTGAAACTGTAACTCGATAGTTTCTTTCCCTGGTAATAAGTGATGTTTATAATTCTGTTATCAATTCAGTTACTATTTGTCAAAAGTAACTAGTAACTATAGTTACTATTTTAAAGCAACGTGCTTAACACTGACCATCATATCATTATTATTCAGGAATTTTGATTAGTATATAGCAAGCTATAAATCACTGTAGTTGACAAAAATGAAATTAGAAGTAGTTACAAATGACCATAAAAATATGGTTAATCCACGATCGAAGCACTTGTGTTAGTTCTGAGAATGCAATTTATATTTGAGGCAAAAACTGCACGGCGCTTCCTTGTGTGTGTGTTATCGTAATTTTTTTAACTATTATTATTATTATTTCAGACATTCAAAACATCTTCTCATAACAACCCAGGGAGCCTTTTTAGCCATTTGATCATCCACTCTGTACTCAAAAAATAGACATTTGAGCATTGAGTACACAACAGACTCTGCTTGTAGGTTTTGAAACGCAGACCTGCTCAGAGTGGGTGTGTTAAAGGTTTTGGCCATGTGGGTTTAGCATCTTAGTAACCGTGTGGACACAGTTCACTGGTGCTAACCTCTAGTGAATGAGCAGGTTAACTCCTGCCCCGCTGTCCCCTTTTTTTTCCTTAGGGATCTAATATCCCACCATACCCTCATTCACCACTCGCCCTCATCCGATCTCTTTCTATTTTTATCCCACACAGAAGGAATGGCCAGATTTCCGCATAAGCATAACTTTAGTTTAACGTTTAGTGTTATCACAATATTGGAATTTATTGGAATCGATATTCAATACCATTTTCGATACCACAACATTTAAAGTATCTAAATGAAGTAAAAAGGGAAACTAAATAACTAAACCATATAACGCTTGTATTAGGTACCAACCACTATCAAGTCTAACCACAAAGTAAAAGTAAGATCGTATCATTTTAAATATTTCAACATCGATATTTACTGATATATCAATATTTTTGACAGCACTACTCGAGTTTGTTTCCTGCAAGATACTTTTTCATAACAGAGCTAACTACAGGGATGAAAATAGTTTTTAGTTTAGTTTTATTTTTATTTAAGTTTTGTTTTTATTTGATAAGAATGAATAAATATAAAATTAATACCGTCGACAGGCCTAAAAAAATACACTTTCATTTATGGGAACTAAAAACAGACTTAACAAAATACTTATTTGCCTGTTTATTGATGTCTTTGCTACATTTTAGCATTAACAGATTAATAAATAAGGCTTGATAAGACAGTTAAATGGCCATTTTAAAAATTATTGGCAAGACCCAATTGGCCCATTAACACACATTTGCACAATTATATTAACAGCCTTACTAATGAATTATAATATACTGATAAGTGAATATATTTAACTAATTTAAAAAGCCAGTTATGAGTTTATAAAAAAAAATCCAAATGAACCCATTGACTTAAATGAACTTAATGTTCCCATGCTTATTAGCAAAAACGTATATAAAAGCTGATGAGTCTAAGAAATGTTCTCACAATTAAGTAAAAACGTACGTGAAAAATTCTCACAATTAAGTGAAAATGTAAGTGAAATGTTCTCACAATTAAGTGAAAATGTAAGTGAAATGTTCTCACAATTAAAAGTAAGCTTTTTTTTGAGTACAGCATGGCAACATTTAATTTCTGTGTGATATAGAGCCAACACAAAACCATTGAGCCAAATGACTAAGCGAGCGCAGCAGTAACCATGACACTGTGTGTGTGGGGTGGGTTTGTAAGGAGGATAACAGGATGCTGACACATGCTACTTTTGGTTTAGGGAAGAGCAACAAAGGAAGAGAGAGAGAGGTTTGACTTGCGGTATGCGGTATGATACATATAATACTATCAGCACTGTAATTATAGTAATTACAGTATATAAAAATAAGCCTACAAATAAAATTTATAGCAAATTTTACAATGTTACACAGGATTACAGTGTCAATCTGAATACACACTCAAAAAACATTCTTGCTGCATGCTAGTTCAAACTACTTATTTAAAATGATCAAACAACATGATTCTTGAGATTTTTGGTGGGTCAACTTAATTGTTTTATGTTTAATCCACTTAAATTTAAGTTAACTTAATGGATTGTGTTGGGACAACATGAATGAATTGTGTGCAATTTTTTACAGTTCATTCTAAAGATGCAAGACTGAAGTCCGCTGGTGCATTGTGGGTAATTTGGGTCAATATAAACAGCACGCCCACTGTGCAAACAGAGTTTCCCTTGTGGTGTGATAACATGCATTTGATAAGCATCCCAATGAAAGGAAAAGGACCCATTGTTTAAAAACAATGACCAAATGTGGTATCCACACTGAGAGATATGCATTTGTCACAAATGGGGTTTTCTTAATCATCTCAGTTGTTTCTACTACACACCAATTAGATCTGTTCTCTCTACCCCGGTTTTCTCATGGGTGTCTCTTACAAACTCTTGGCTGTGATTTCAACGGTAAAAAACTGTAAAGGTGCTACAGTAAAAATCCATGACCTGGTTAACAGCATGTTTTTCCTTAATATATACAGCGAATAACCTAAATTTGACTTTCCCAGAATTCCCTGCATGGCACATCGCTTTTTATGCTTTTTGTTGACATTACTATGGATCTTCTTAGCTGTTTCCTCATCAGTGTTGTACAGTAGAGATTTATGTTATATCTAATGTTGATTAAAAAAAAATATTTTATGACTTTAATTTTATGCGTGTTACCATTCTGACATTAGGATTTCTTGTGTGAATGCTAAATGTAATTGAATGTAACCTAATGGTTAAATTTACAATTACCCCACAAATCAGTGTCACAAAAAAGTGTTTTCTCTTTGGCTCCCGGTTAAATATAACCCAGACTCGATGTTCCAGATTTGACTATTGTGGTTGTGCACATTGTGATATCGATACTTAAATGATATATTGTGTAGATATATTGTATAATGGTCTGAATAAAATCTGGAATAAATTGGCCACAAAGGATGTATGTATTTGCATGTTAATATCCAACTACCAGGGTTTGAAATGAACGTGTCCACTCATCAGACATTTTGAACCATTTTGATAACTAATTTTTTTTTTTACATTGCAAGCTATTCAGAACTCCTATTAGGTAAAAACACAAAATATAAAGCATAACCAGCTTACCAAAGTCATTGTTTATATTTAAATTTATTTAAAAATATTAAAAGATTACAAATCTAATTCCTGATAAGATCATTAAACCAATTTCAACAATTTACAACAGTTTCTTACAACCAACACAACATTTTTTGTTTAGTTTTCTCTAAAAATTATTAGCATTTACTTGGTGGCAAATACTTAGCAACAAACTAGCCAGTTTGTAGAATTATGGTTCATAAAATAGTATTCTACACTTTCCATATAATCGCTATCAAAGCCATTCCACTAAAGGAAGCCAGACAAAGCATGAAGTGTTAATAATTTTGACTGTTTGGGGATTAGCTTTACTATTTTAGACTGGCACTTTGAACTTAAGAATGTGATTTCAGAATGACGTAACTGGTTTGCGACAGACCTAATGAACCTACGAGATATGCCAGAGTTGTGGTATTTTGTGTCAGGTGACCGGTTAATACTCCTCCAGAGTTCCAGGAGACAACGAACTAAAAATCTACTACATGTCAAAGATTTTAGCCTCATTATAAACATTTGTTTTCAATACTGACGTGAGAGTGTAGGAATTCTATTTGCACTAAATTATATGCTGGGGTACTACTCATGACTATTCATTCATGACATGATAACGTGGGGCATGATTTTCTTAACTTTATGGGAAGCTTTTGGAATGAGAACAGATGGACGCCAACAAAATAGTTTCTTCTGAAGTGATCGTTATGTTAAAGTTGAGATAACAGCTCTGTATTAGTTGACAGCCTGTACACAAATTTTCAACGTGTTTACTATTAAACGTTCATTTTGGAGTTCTAATGAGGTCTAACTGGAATTCATTAAAAAAAAAATTTAGAAAGGTTGAAAAGATTGTGATTCGCAGTGAAAGACTGAAAGTAATTCAATGATTGAATCAGATTTTAAAAGTAATATATTTGAATCTAAACTGTAACTTTAAAATAATCTAGTTATTTTTTATATACATAGAGAGCACTCTGTGAATACTGGAAAATGAACAAACCCATGCTTCGTTGATCATGGGAAACACGTACCTCAGCCTAGATTATTGCAGAAGTTAAAATAAGTTGCTTCTGGTACACATACAAGTAGACAGATATACTAGAGGGCGCTGTCTACAATTTTTGCGAATCTGAAATATGTTACTTAAGGTGCGTTTTGTTGTACGTTTCAGATACACATCCTTCTTGTACAGATCTTACAGGTTGTCTGACCAGCAAAACACTGACCTAAACCTTTTCCTAAACCCAACCAATAGTGTTTTCAACAGCAACCGTGTAGTTTAACCTTGATTTTACATTGTTTTTATCTGTTCTGTGGAATCGTGCTTCATGGTACTCGAAGCTGAATGCTACAACACCTTACAAAGTAAGCTATACGGAGTAAACTGACCAGAACAGTTGTCCATATAGAGATAGATAGGTGAGGCAAACATATACAATTACAAATCATAAATATAGTTAATTTGTGTGTGTGTATTGTTTCTCATATTTATTTGGTGTATAATCATAAAAAAATAATCATCTGTAATATGTTCTTGTAAATATCATTAGTGGCAACTTGTGTTTTTGGATAATAATCCACCTCTTTTGGTAGAACATAGTATGAACAGCTTACTTTAGTGTGATTTCCTAATCTAAATCTCCCTGAAAGTGGTTACATGCTCAAAACTGTGTTAAACATTGCTTTTTTGTGACCTTATCAACAAAAATATCTTAATGCCCTGAAGCTGGATTAGCTGGCTATCCAGTTAACTTTCAGCTTAGTTTGCGCCAATCTTGGGTTTTAGGAAACATGAAGGCAGCTTGACTTTAATCACCCTTTGGTGCCATGGTATTGTGGAGCAACTAAGCTGAGCTGAGCTACATTCATGGTACCTAAAACCTAGAATTGGTGCAAACTAAACAAAAACTTAACTGACTAGCCAGCTAATCTGGCCTCATGTTCCAGGCCAAGCTATAAACAAGGCCTTAGTAACGCATTTTACACTGTCATCACATTTTAAGATATAGAATTCAGTTTACAACATGCTTAACTTGCTTAGTGTGTGTCTTTAGTTTTGACATTGAAATAATATTTTGCTCACCCTATTGGCAGATTATTTTGCTTGTTCTAAAAAGCAACTCACTTATTTTTGGCATATTGTTTTTTTTAAAACAAGAGAATATTTTTAGTTTGTCCAGAAAATGCTTTTTGATTTAAGAATTTTTCAATATTTGGACTAAAATCATGACAAAAATCATGACTAATGTGTATGCAATAATTTATTGATTCTCTGCCCATACAGTCTTGATTACACACAGTAAATAAAACAAAAAATTGACTCAACTTAAAGTGGTGGTCCACTACGATATCATATTTGAAACTTTATTTCATGTGTAATGTAGCTGTGTGAACATTAACAACATCTCTGATTGTAAGACGCTCAAAGTTCAAAGCAAAGGGAGATTGGCTTTTACTGAGTCAGCTAAGCAAAGCCTATAGCAAACGAAGTTTGGAAACTATACAAAAAAATACATGCGGGCTAGTGAGATCTGAGTGGCTTTCGGTTACGTGCATTCACCACACGCATATACCGTGCGCAGCAAAGGTTTGCTGCCCAGAAACTATTTCCACAGAGCTTCTTCTGTTTCTGTATTTGGGCTTTCAAAGGACAAGACACAAAGAGAGAAGTACTTACAGTTTAATTTTAATTATGTTCCAGAGAATTATAAAACAGATATAGCTCTAGCATTTGACAAAGGAGAACTTACAGAATCTCTCCTAGTTCAGTGCTGGATTCGACTAAAAACTTTTCCAAGCGATGAAGCTGTGGATTGTGAGCCACAACCTGAAGTATTTTTATTGGTAAAAATGTATCAATTACATGCACAGTTTCTAGCGTTAACAGTATGTTGTAGCGAGAACGTAAACAAGGATGTAAACAAAAGGAAATATTGTTTGGCACTGCTAAAAATTTAGCTACACAGCTTTTTTTAGAGTTGACGCAACTTAAATCAAGTCAATTGCAGTACTTTGGTTAAAAGTTGAGTAAACTAACAAGAATGTGCAGCAACTTGCCGTACAATTTAAAGTTGAGTCAACTTTTTTACTGTGTACATTAGCAGAAAGTAATCATTTTTATAACGTGGAGAAATGTATATTTTAATTAAACATTAAACAACTTTTTTGATGGAGAATATTAAGCTTTGATTGATTTTTTGCAAAACGATCAGCAACTATTTAAAAAATTTAAATCTTACATTTCCTGTTGACGTTAATGGCTGTAATAAAAAAAAACATCTGTCACTCTAGTACCCAAACTGCATAGCACGCATTAGCCCTAACGTTTAAAAACAAACGATTAACACTGAGGTGATTGCTTTTAACATACTAAAAGACAACCTAAGGATGGACAACAAAACATCCAACACCCCAAAAGTTCACAGCCGTTTTACATTTATCAGGACCATAGAAACCCTTCCAGTCTACGCGCATTGTCTGTCAGTCCATTAATGGCTTTGTGAACTGAGACACCCTGACGAGTCTGCAACACCTAGGAAGAGTGTGGACAATGGGTTGGACCCTTACACTAGATCTGACGGCCCACATTCATTCAGGAGAATCCTATTGACATGGAAACCCCCTTCTGCCTCCTCTCTCAGCTTTTTATAGGAGTATCTGCAATGAGGAGAAACCCATGGGACACTACTGTAACATGAACGTCAAACTGTAAATAAAGATGTCAGCAAAGGTAAAAAATAAATAAATAGCTCAATCAAGAACATTTAATAAAACATGCAAATTATCATTGTTATAACACAGAAAAAACTAATTTATACAGTAATGAAAATAGGGTTGTCACGATACTGGAATTAAATAATTTTCATTAAATTTCTCTGTGGAGCACGTTCACATGCTCAACAGAAATGACAATGATTGGTCATTGGTTCACCAAACTCACCACTGTTTACTGTGTGTAACCACAGACACATGGACACTGGAGCGTTTTAAAACCACGATTCATCAGCGGATCGCTTGTATGTCAGCTTATAGACAAACCAGCTTATCGACGTGACTTTGAAATGCTCCAGTGTCTTTGTATCTGTGGTTACACTCAGTAAACAGTGGTGAGTTTGGTGAACCAATGACCTTCACGACCAATCACAGTCATTTCTGTTGAGCATGTGAACACAATGGCAAATCAGCTCTGTTTAAGAACGTGCTATACAGCACTCAAATGTCAGCGGGAAAAGGACGTTTTTAAAATTTTAGTACTGATTGCTATGGAATTTTAGTATCGTGACAAACCTAAGTGAAAATATATATTTTTTTAATTAAATTTATCACAATATATATTAAAACTGCACAATTAATTGAAAAAATATTGTGATCTCGATTCGGCCCCTAGACGATCCAGCGTTTCTACGATTCTGTCAATCATATTTTCAAGTTCAGGAGTAAAGCAAAGACGGCTGAGTCTTCACGTTGTTTTATATACAATGTTCAGCAACAGGGACACCTCCAAATGGTGTTGAAAGAGTCACATATTGTATTTATAAGGTATAATTCACCCAAAAATGTCATTTCTGTCTTCATGTAATGATGTATTCGCAACCGCGAAATCACATGTGACATGAGCTGACCGTGAGCTGTTACCTCAGAGAGGCCTGTCAATGATGCCTACTTTAGTGAACAGAACCTGCATAGACTGTGAATTACAGGTAATAAAGTTGTAAATAACATTCCGTTTGTGGCACAGAACGATCATTTGGGAGCAGTTTGGGAAGTATTAACCGCACAGTAAAAATGAAACCGAAAGAGTGCCCACTATTTAAATAATCATATTGCATTTTAGAGTTATGATTACGACAAGCATTTGATATGTTTGTCTTTCATTGCGAACACAGAGTGTTGTGCATGAGAGTAAAACGGTGCAGTATAACTAGCCTACTCTAGCCTATATAAACATAAATAATTCAATAATAATTCAACATCAGAATCATGAATAGTTGTATTCTAAAATAACAATAATAATAGGCTACTCATATTTAATTTACATCTACAGAATTGTGAGAAAATCGTGATTTTATTTTAAGCAAAAAAATAACAATAATTTTATTATTTTAGCCAGAATCGTGCAGCTCTAATATATGTTGTTTGAGCATTTTTTACAGCTTATTTTTTCAGTTACGTACTTTTAAGTTATTTTCATATACAAATAAAAAGAATGTCTGCAAATAGTGTTCACTATTATTCACCCATTTTTCTATGTATATATAGAAATTTATTTTACAATCAAGGCTATCATCATAAAAATGAATTTGTATGGATGTGTGTGTTGCTTGGACAAAAACGGACAGAAATACCAGTCAATTTTGACCTTGTGTGAACTAAAAAAAAAAATGTCTCCACAAGGTTGTGCATGTGTGTGAAAAACAGATGACCTCTCTTAAGAGCTTGAGTGTCATTAATGATAAGGCTACACAGACCCTATAGCCATAAAACCAAACGGTTTAGTCCAGATGTGACCTCTATGACCTTTTTAAGTAAATGTCATTGAGAAGAGCAGAGATTATCACCCATGATCTGTTTTAGCCAAAAACCCTACAGCAGACCAACACCATAAATCACTTTACTTTACTGCTCTTCCTTTTATAATGCATCCAACTGATTAAAGTAAATAGTATATTTATTACACATGAAAGATCTATTTAAATGTGTCGGAAATGCAAATTAGCATCAACTGTTCATAACAAAAATAAATTAGAAATTCGATTATATATAAAGTATATACATTGACTATTTATTTGTAACAAAAAAGTTCTTTCATTTCTCCTTCAGTCATCCTTGCCATTCAAGCGTACCAAACCAGCTTATCATTAGGGGCAAGAGATAAATAAAATACCAGTCCTGGCCAAGGTTACCATGGCTCACAGATCATTTTTCCAAATAACACGGATTAAGAACAGAACAGAGAATAGCATTGTGCGAGAATATCTGCCTCCACCATGAAACAGAACCTGCTTTAATGTAAATGTAATTTAAGACAGCGACCTCATGTTTAGCTGTGAACGTTCAAGTAGAAAGGGCTTTGTTTTTGAGCGTCGTTGTGAGGTGAGAAAGGTCGTGAACGAGATGATTATGTTGACTGTATAACCAGGGGGAGGGTGGAACCATCCCCCCTGTAGGAGGTGACGGCGATTCTAAAAATTGGTGGCTTGACACCTCTTAACGACAAGACAAATTCAGTACATCTTAGCTCTGCTAAGCTTAGCCCAGAGGTTCAGAAAAGTACAAAGTGCATCTCAAAATGAAGACTAAAATGCAAAACACCCTGCAGGCCTCTCATGACTTTTGGTTAACCAACAACTTGACTTGTTAGTGGCTGAAATGTCACATTTTTTCCCAGTATTTCCATGTTGTTGTGTTGGGAAAAGCTGTGAAAGATACTTTCAACATTTTAAAGAGTTCACTTCAGTGAACTAATAATAATAATGATAATAATAGAAACTTTTACAAAACTATTTTGTTTCCTGTGCCCAAATATTTTTTTTCCATCAGTATGTTAAATTTATTTGTTATTATTTCATCAAGCAGAGCCTGACTGGTTCTCATTCATAAAGTAAAACCAGAACTAATTTGTGACATCAAATTGTTTGTAAAATATTTCTTATTAGAGCTGAACGATTAATCGAAGTGCGCATTTTGTCAGTAAAGCTGGTTCTGTAATCAGCTGTGAATCTCCAGAATGTGTTTCAGATGTAACAGAAACATAGTTGTGTTCATTAGAGTTGTGGTTCATTAGCTATGTTTCAAACCACATATTTTATGTGCATTTTGGAATATCAGATTAAAAAAAATGCTTAATGTAAACACCAATGTATGATTATTGAAAATGTGCGTCAACAATGTATGCGCACAGCTGAGTAGGATAATCCTTTTATCCAAAAAAAAGATTATATTAGCATGAATTACAATAGAAACACATTTAGCTAATAAATTACAGCATGCGAATCAAAAAAAGGGCATGTTATTTTGTTTTAACAGATCGTGTGATGACAAAAATGGGTGCGATTGGATGGCATTAATAATTATTGATAGTTCAAAGACATGCGGTACAGGTGAACTGAATAAGCTACATTGGCCGTAGTGTATGTGTGTGTGTGAATGCGAGGGTGTGTGGGTGTTTCCTAGTGTTGGGTTGTGGCTGGAAGGGCATCCACTGTGGAAAAAAACATGTGCTAGATAAGTTGGCGGTTCATTCTGCTGTGGCAACCCCTGATTAATAAAGGGACTAAGCCGAAAAGAAAATTAATGAATTATTATATTACCTCCAGAACTGTCTTGAGCATCTGTATTCCCAAAGAGCATCTCACACCTCCAAAAGCCACCGCGTGTTCATTGTGTTTCGTTTTCTGAGTCGCAAGTAATTTAACGATTTTGTACTCTTTGACTCATTTGGTGGAAATTTTTAATGGAATATTCCAGTTTTGCACGCAAGTGGTTGGAAACATAGCTATTAACCAACTACGCAAAATCATGTTCGCAATTGCAGATGATTTAATTGCGTGTTAATTAAATTAAAGATAATCATTTTGCGCTGATGACTCTATGTTGTAGCTTCACATGAAAGCACATTATACAACATAGTGTTTTCACGTTTTTACTCCAAACTCACGTTAGTCGAGTATTTAAAATAAATAATTCTGTGAGATTATTTCATAATCATGTGATTATTAATCAGATTGAATATAAACAAGCAGTTAAATAGGGTATATGCAGAAGTATGTAGAAGGACTTTTAATTTGTCAGTAAGCAGGGTCACGCGCTTCCGGTGAACTGTAAGCCATTACAAAATCGGCATGTTTAAGGTCTGTTTTCCTCTGGACTTTGTCTGAGATTTACTAGTAATCACAGAACCATGTTTCCCTGACAAGATGTGCATGGCAATTGCAGCTTCAGATTAATCAAAACTATGATTAATTATGTTTTCATTATGATTGATCTTGCAGCCCTAATTCTTAGAGCAAAAAGACGATTCTGCAACAATTCTGAGATTTTCAAAATGCATTGCTATTCTCTGTTAAATCAATTATGAGCTTTGTTTTTAACAGCGGATGATTCTGTATGTTTCCCAGAGATGGGTTGTGGCTGGAAGGGCATCTGCTGCGTAAAACAAATGCTGGATAAGTTGGCGGTTCATTCCGCTGTGGCGACCCCGGATTAATAAAGGGACTAAGCCGAAAAGAAAATGAATGAATGAATGAATGATTCTGTATGCTTTACGAACAGCCATACTCTGCTTGCGCCCAGTTCCTTACTAATAGCACTTGAACCTAAAACAATCATTAATCACATTAGAAAAGGCTTAAGTGAATTACAAAAGAGTTTACCTTAATTAATGTGTGACAAACAACACACAAGTGAGTGTATGGTTAAAAGCTAGCCTAGAGCGTCATCATCAACAGAGAACAGTGAAGAATATATATCTTAGAATCATTCATTCATTTATTTTCGATTCGGTTTAGTCCCTTTATTAATCTGGGGTCACCACAGTGGAATGAAGCACCAACTTATCAAGCATATGTTTTACGCAGCGAATGCCCTTCAAGCTGCAGCCTATCACTGGGAAACATCCATACACACTCATTCACACGCAGACACTATGGACAATTTTAGCTCACCCAATTTACCTATACCACATGTCTTTGGATTGTGGGAGAAACCTGCAAATCCCCACAAACACAGGGAGAACATGCAACTTTCACACTGAAATGCCAACTAACTCAGCCGAGGCTTGAACCAGCGACCTTCTTGCTGTGAGGCGATCGTGCTACCCACTGCACCACTGTGACGCCCATTTTAGAATCAATGTATTGAATTTTTCACTACAACTCCACCAATTCTTAAATAAAATTGATTAAATTGAATTTCTTAAAAATTAAACAACTTTTTGAGTTTCTGTGTTTCTACGTTCATCAGAGTGATGTAATAGTACCCACAATGCACAGCTTAAAACATGCTGAATAGTCCAGTATCATCTTTCCTTACCCATAGAACGGCCTAAACACTCTAACAGCAAAAGCACGTCGCTCAAACTACTGAAGCAGAAAAGCCAAGATGCAAGTATTTGTAATCAAATGCATGCTGCTATTATATAGTGCCATTGTCATACACTGGCATTAATAATGCTATAGAATTACAGACCAGGCGTGAAAGAA
Source organism: Danio albolineatus (assembly GCA_903798035.1). Lineage (NCBI taxonomy): Eukaryota > Metazoa > Chordata > Actinopteri > Cypriniformes > Danionidae > Danio > Danio albolineatus. The sequence goes on along the minus strand of CAIGQQ010004826.1, from coordinate 67,604 downwards.
AAGAATGCTCCAGTTCAAGCATGCAGAGAAAAAGTCTCAGAAAAGTACAACTCGGAAGATTGAAAGGGATTTTATTATCCTTAAACTGATTTGCATGGATGGCCTTTGGAGTATTTCTACAAACGTGCTAGTAGTCGGTCATCGTTGGACACATGTAATGTCACACTTTTTGGCCGTTGGCTGAAATGGATGCTTTTCCAGCTCCTTAGTGTTAAGGACAAAGACATCTTTTATGTGCAGCAGAATAGGGTCGGGATAGAGCGGAAAGTGTGTCGTGTTACACACGAACAGGTTCCCCTTCCGACTTCCAGCCGGGGGAAAAAAAAAATCATATATCTGAATTGCGTCAAAGTTTAAATCTAACCCCCGAGAATGAGACCTCCACTTCACCTGAGTTCACAGGTCAAAATGATTCGGTTAAAAAAACGCACCTCGATGACTAGACCAACTTGTCCAGACTGCCCAACCAGAGATCTGTCCGAACAAACAGCCATTTAATCCTGGGCGAGAGTTCGGTGTAGACTTAAAGAGGCTTAGAAAAATCGTACAATCATTCTTCACTAAATACCGCCTTTCAGTGAATCAATGCTTTGTAGGATTTCCTCAAGAAAGTTTCAGATGTTGAGTTTGAGGACGATTACGATTGTGTGAAGTTGAAAATTAGTTTTTTCATTTTTTTTACATTTTTTCAAATGAATTTGATGCAAAGGGTTGCAGAGCAACATCAAACATCTGTGATGTTTCTGAAGAGTGGAATGACTGTTACGATCTCAGTAGGATCGCCTAAGGGAAATGCCGCTTTCTGACAAGCACCTAGAACGAGGTTTAAGGCATAAAAAAGCCTGTGATTTATGATCTAATTTGCCTCCATTGTACCGGTCAATCCGGATGTGAGTTGTAGCTCCAAGAATTTTACAAGAAGATCCACTCAATTACAGCAATTTGTGTAAATATTTGCTAAAATTACACTTACAACTTAACGCAGTTGAAAAATAAAATGTTGTTACCACTTTATATTACGTGTGCTTAATGTGTATGGTATAGTTCATGGTGTTCTTATGCTAAAAACAATAATAACAGAGATGAATGGATGGATGGATTGTTTAATAAATTATTAAACAATTGTGCGACAATAAGTTTGATTTATCAAATTATTAACTTAAATGCTAATACATAGAACTCAATTTAAAAGTAGGTCTTAAATATTGAGGAAAAAACACAAATGAATGAGGGGTGAAGAGTAAGTGCAAAAACTATATGGCGATTGGTGGTGTTTTGGATTAAACCCAGACATCAAAAAAGAAGTCACTGTTTGGATTTATGTAATTAATATAATGAGTATATTTTTGCTCCTATTGTAGTGATTAATAGGTTTGGTTGGTGTCAAAGTCTTTTAGATTTTGGAATGATCATCTTGGAATGTGGCCATCGGATACATATTGTGAGAATAATTATTAAGGAAATAGGGTTAAAGATTGGACTTACTTGCTTACTTAAATCCAAACAGAAACTTTTGTTTTCCAGAAAAAAGTGTGATTTTATTTATTTAGTTTTAGTACGTTGCACCTTTTTATTTAATTACACAGTTTGTTTAAAAAAAAGACACTGAATTGTTTTATCAAATTGCTAAATAAAAAGGCCAGTAAATATCTGAAAGTCTGACTTTTTCAGCCTTGGTAAGTATAGAAAGATGTAAACATTCAATGTTTTAACTTGACACTAGAAAAATAAAGTGACTTATTAACTATGTGTAAACTGATTTAATATTTTACTACAGTCATGCTCATGTGAAACTGGTAAAAGCCAGTTACGATGCACATTATGCACATTATGTGCAAGAATACCAGCTACTGAACTACCCATAAAGTACTGTTTACATTAAGCAAACTCCACCCAAGAGAATAACACTGATACTACGAAACCAGAAACGTTCCTTCAAGAGCAGAAGCTCTATAAGCACAATTGAGACAACTGAATAGATAAAATAACACAACTTTACATAAAAGAATTCATTTTCTTCACCAAATATGTATATTTTTGCTTTAAAGGTCCTGTGAAATTAAACAAATGTTTTTTATTTTATTTTAAATTGTTAATATCAATATGGTAGTTGTAAGGATATCTATAAGCTAGTGTGCTCCAAAACAATGACCAAATTCATATTTGGAAATTAGAACCTGATTTAAACATCTAAAGCTTGCAGTTTGTCACCTCTGTCTAAATGAATCAATTTTTTTTGTCACCTCATATTTTAGTCTCTCATAATATCCTGACCAATCAAACGCTCTCTAGTATCTGACATATCCCGCCCCATTCAAGACGATTCTCATTTGCTTTTCATGTGATGCACTTGATCTCAACCATTCTCACTGGAAAGGCTGTGATAAAAACAAAAAGTCTATTGGCTGGGGAGGAGCTACTTTATATTGCTTTCTTAACTTTTCAGTTGAGATCACATCAAAATTTGAATTAAGAAATCCAATTCATGGCACCTTTAAGCTACTTGGAATGACGCACTTCCATTGTACAGTACTGTAAACAGACTTTTGTTTGTTTAAATATAAGAGAGAGTTAAATTTGAATTAAAACTTCAGCAACTGACATTGGTTAACATTCAAAGTGGTTCTAAATTTCCCACACTAAAAAATACTGGTTGACATATATTTTTTAAGCTGAATCAAATTAAACTTATGCATTCATTGAACTTATGGTTTGTTAAACTGACTTAAAACAGTTTCCGTAACATTTAAAATTAAGTTAGAACATGATTAAAAAAGCTACAATGAACTAAAAACATATGCTGTCATAACTAATTGATCATATATATATTTTTTTCTTTACAGTGCAGCACTAGAGAGCGAAACAACAAATAGATCAAACGAAAGCATATAACTAGCATACAAAGGCTCTTTCTGAAACGCACTGCAAATAATGCTGCACTTCAACACAATCGATTTGTGTTGGGACAACATAGTTGATATCAATTCATTGAGATAAACCTTTTGAGATGTACCATCTCATTTTCAAGGGGGTCCCAAAATTAATCACAATCACATAATAAAAACTCCAAGGAATTAAGGATGAAGAATGAGAACATGAAGGAATTAAGTTAAATTATTCAAATTTACAAATTTAAGTGGATCGAACATAAAACAATCAAGTTGTCCATGCAAGAATTGTGTTGTTTCAGCTCATTTTAAATAAGTAGTTTGAACAAATGAGTGCAATGCTGGCCCATGTTTTGTACGCTGCCCTCGAATGACCCAAAGTTTGAGCAGTTATTGTTTGGTCCTCTTGGCACCGATTCGGGATCTCGTCACTGTCTCTGTCTTCTCTCTCCACCTTCAAATGAGCTTGCAAGATTAAACATGAATCAAATTCCTTTCCCGCTCATTTAACAGAGATGCAGACAGCTCGTACTGTTTTTTTAGCTTAATTATTGTTCGGCTTCCCCAGCCTCTAAACCGTTCTTCTCATATCAGGAATGTGAAGGAGGAGGATTTCAGAGTTTGCCTTCTTTAGAAAACAACACTTTAGACCTTTAGAAACACGAACAAATCCTAAAGAAACGTGTGGTTAACCAAAATTGCTAGTATCGGATACAGTTGAAGCCATTTGTCTGTCTGTTAATAAAGGACGGTGTAAAAGAGGAACTGCAGCAGAAAAAAAGACTATTTGTAGAACAGTGCTGACACAGTTTGCCATGGTAATCTAATAACACTAGGAAGAGAGATAGCAATGCAAGCAATGTTAAATGTTTCGGTAGAAATGAGTTTTGTTTAATCTCTACAGACCTCCAGACTTGTTGTTATGTCTGCCCGAACGTCAGCAACGGAATCTGAAAATACCAAATATCCAACACGCTCTCATGGCAATTTGTATTAGGGCTTTACGATAATGGAAAAATATGGAATGTTGTTGTTGTTGTTGAGTATTGCGATAATGATGTTTTTTTACAATATAACATTTCCATAGGAGCCATAGTAATGCTTTTAAATCATTTATTTATAATCTATTTATTTAATGACATTAAAGTAAACAGGTAGAAGACATTAATTATCTTCTTAATTTATAGTTTTTTATTCGAATTAATTTTAATTCAGACTAATAAACTGTCAAGGTGAACTCATTTAGTCTTTAAAAGCTATCAATGAGTCAAAACCTCAGCAGATATTCTCACTCTGATTGGCTGTTGTCTCTTTCGTCCAGTGTTGCCAGATTGGAAATGTCAAAGTATCGTACCAAAACCTTAAGATTATCGTATTTGGTGGAAAATTATCATACACAAGTCAAACGGAGTGTATACAGCTATTATCTAAACACATAGCTTGTTGACATAACGTGCAAATAACCACAATATTAGGTGCACTTTATTGGTAAGGTTTAAACTCCACCTCCAAGTCGCTGCCATTGAATACCTAATGAAATGAATTTTAAATGCCATAAAATTCTGAACCTATAGTACATTATAGGATTTTTCTCTTTATTGATCGAACATCATACAGAGGTCGAAATTATCATACAAATACAGATGATTATTGTGTGTCTGGCAACGCTGCTCTTGTCTCAGCTACCACCATTAGTGTTCACTTTCAGCTCTGATTTCACCTTTGAGATGCTCCGGCCAATAGCAAAACAGCAACTACTAAGAGGTGGGGCTAAAGATAGTAAAACCCCATCTGATTGGTCAAAATTAGATAACCAATGCATAAAATAATTTTAAATGATCCCACATGTGTCTGCTATATGTATATCGCATATAATGTTATCGTGATAACGATACTTTTGCGATATAATGTGCAGCCTTAATTTATATGCAGAACAGCTCCTACTGGAAAGGTGGGGATAAAGATAGCAAGGCACCATCTGATTGGTCAACTTTAGATAAACAACCAATTTATAAAATAAATGTCACTTATCACACATCTGCGATATGTATATCACATATACTATTATCATGATAATGATACTTTTGTGATGTATTGTGCAGCATTAATTTGTATATACGTATAAGTTTTGGCAAACTAGAAGCAAATTGTATATTTATTTTGCATGAAAGTGTTCATATGTTATAGAAATCCAACGCTATCTCACAAATTCGTAACTTTTGATTTAGTGGCTAACTTGTATGAATTTGTACGATCTAATTTGTATAATTTTGTACGATTTGCTCATCACCTAATGACGGTTGGGTTTAGGGGTGGGGTTGGGTGCCACTCCCCCTTTTTTAAATCATACATTTTCATACAACTAAATTTGTGAATTCGTACTAATTAGCCACTAAACTGGCGAAACGTAAAATGCTTACGTTTTCTCGTGAGATCAGGCTGTATAAATCATGTATTTTCATTAAATACAAAGTATCCAAAAAGGAAAATAGTAACTTTTCTCATAGGCTTTAATGAACTGGTGTTAATATCAATAACCAAATGAAAACATTATCATGGAAGTCAACATAATTTGGAGAAACTGAAACTAAAATATATTCGAAGCATGTTTAAATGCAACAAAAATGTCTAAATTATAGTTTTCATTTCCTTGTGTTTTATTTTAAATATAAAACTTTTAAAAATGTCATATATTTCCACTTACAATCCACGAACATAAATATTTTATGATAGACAAGATACAGTATGGCGCCACGGTGGCCTAGTGAGTAGCACGTTCGCCTCACAGCAAGAAGGTCGCTGGTTCGAGCCCCGGCTGGGTCAGTTGGCATTTCTGTGTGGAGTTTGCATGTTCTCCCTGTGGTTGCGTGGGTTTCCTCCGGGTGCTTCGGTTTCCCCCACAAGTCCAAAGACATGTGGTACAGGTGAATTGGGTTGGCTAAATTGTCCGTAGTGTATGAGTGTGAATGTGTGTGTATGGATGTTTCCCAGAGATGGGTTGCGGCTGGAAGGGCATCCGCTGTGTAAAACATATGCTGGATAAGTTGCCGGTTGAATCCACTGTGGCGACCCCGGATTAATAAAAGGACTAAGCCGACAAGAAAATGAATGAATAAATATATAGTATTTTGGTGCTTTCAAATAAAACTATTAAACCACTTTATTAAATTGTTATATCCACTAAAATAAAGGTTTGGTCACTGAACATTTTTAGCCATGAAAATATTATATATTTTCAGAAATTTTGAAATAATTATGTTACAAAAACTAATTGATTCACTTCATAAGACATACGTTAACCCCATGGCAGCATATGGGTTAGATTGACGACTGATTTATGTGCTTTTGGAAGCTTCAAGCCACTATCATAACACCATTATACATAATGGAACTACTAAACTACTCAAAATGTGGTCACACACACCAAGAATGACTTAATGAGAATAATTATGGGGTGATTTTCATTTTTGGTTGAACTTTTGGTTTATTTTTTTTAAATCCACCATCATAAAAATACAACATAAATGACACTTCCTTTCAGCTTTCCAGCCATATTCATCAGTTGAGTAGAAAGTTGCCCTCCTATTAAGCGCAGTTTGTTTGACAGGGCAGTGTGTCTTTGACCCACAGCTTGTCTGTGATCTCGCTGGGTCAAGGGTCATGTGTAGAAGAGGCAGAAGGACAGTCACACCTGCACTTGAGAGATCTCTTCTGTTAATGCCATGCAAATGACAGAGGACAGGACAGTGCAGTTCTACAGTGATTAAAGCCCCTGTCTGTCTGTCTCTCTTACAGCTGCTGTGTGCATGTCAGAGAGCAGATCTGAGGACACAGCTGGTCAACCCGGTCCTGACCCCGTCTGCCGGCGCAACACATGCGGAAACTGATTCTACAACTTAGGAGAGTTCATGCAGATCGTTCAGGATAATAAGCTCAGAGGATTTTGTACATTTGGCCTCTATATTATGACGCAGCGTGATTCATGACAGTCATTTTCCAACAAATCACTCCGCTCATTACCCAATTTACTCACAGGTAGGCCTGTATGAAAAGATAGCTGCTGAATTCATTTCAAGTTTTACATGCACAATGGGTCTTGTGTTTTATTAAAACACAATTTAGTCAATGATAACATATAGTTCTACTTTAAGGCTAACACAATCTAACTTGCGTCCTTTGTAACAAGAAACATAATTTATGTTTATGTGTTGCAGTGTCACAAATGTAAATTTACATTGAAAAACACATACACTACCAGTCAAAAGTTTGGGGTCGGTAGGATTTTTAAATGTTTTAAAATAAGCTTCTTCTGCTCACCAAGGCTGCATTTATTTAATCAAAAATACAGTAAAAATGGTACAATTATGAAATGTTATTGAACTATAAAATAACTGTTCAAAAGTGGCTTATAATTTAATTTAATCATTCATTCCAGTGATTTTAATGATGAATTTTCAGCTTTATTACTCCAGTCTTCAGTCACATAATCCTTCAGAAAGCACTCTAATATTAATTATTATTGCTATAATTATTATTAATAATAATATTATTATTATGTTATCAGTAATAAAAGCAATAATGACTGGAGTAATAATTAAATTCGAAACTACATAATAAGTAATTAATAAATAAGTATTAACTTAACATTTTTTATATGTAATAAATGCCTCCTTTCAAAATATTTGAATTATTAAATAAAATTAATAATAATAAAAAAAATAATAATAAAAATAAAAAACTGACCTCACACTTTTGACTGGTAGTGTACTTGATAAACACCAGTGATTCCCACAAATAGGTTTCACTTGTGTGGCCGCCCAGGTATATTAACGGCTGCCTAAGTATATTTAGGGACACATTTTTATTTATTTTTTTGCTATTATTATCATCCTTTTACACTTTTTTGTATCCACCCATTATAACCAAACATTTGTGATTAAATAGTGGAAAATATTCTCTCACTTACCCGTTTTGTTCTGTGTGCGCGAGACCTGTCAACACCTCAACAGACAGTCTCACATGCTCTGCAAACCCACAGAGATGCGCCTTTTTGGCATTAAAAAATTTGTCCGGCCGGGGTTTCTACTGTAAATCTACAAAAATTTCCAGGGTTTGGCTTTTATTTCTAAAGCTGTCGTTAATCATTTACTTTTGCTTGGCTTCGCGTGCGAGAGAGAGAGAAACATTAAATAATTCTTTTTTTTAAATCTAAAACGACTCATAAAAACGTGACTGTATACTCGAAGAGAACAAAACGATTGGTCTAAACTGGCTGCAAAATATATGAACACCATTAGTAATGGTTAATCAGTGCCTTATTTAAATAATCTACAAGTTTTAATCTTGTAATTATGATCATTTTAAAGATATTGTTTGTTTTATTCCTTTTTCTGTCATTTACTTCTCATTTGCTGATTATTTTATTAATTTGATGATGTTAATATTTTACATAGGCTATTTTATATACATATCTAAATGCTTTGGCATTCAGGTTTGCTTTGAACTTGAAGGAGAGAGGGAAGCAGATTTTAACTGTCAGTGGGTGCACATGGCTCCTGAATAGCATCAAAGTAAGAGAAATAGTGGATTTCTTTTTAGATTCTACAGTCTTTATTTACTTTAAACCATTGAAAAGAAACAGTGTATAACAGTGTCATAATAAATACAATTATTTTTAAAAATTAAATTATGATTTATTTGTTGCATTTAGTAAAGTTAAATATAGCTCAAACCAGTGGGAAAGCAGTGAACACAATTTGCGACTGTGAGTATATATACTTTGTTTGGCCATTTTTTGCCTACACCAATGTTTCATTTCAATGTAATATACGATAAACTAAGGTTTCACTGGCCTGATCTGACATATACAGTACGCCATTATTTTAAATGACAAAAAGGTAACAAATTGTGCTCCTAAAATATTTTACTTTAAAAAACACATCTTTAAAACAAGTCACAAGTTGCTTAAGTCAGTTTTGACAAAATAATATTATTCCTTTATTGTTCACACATTTGAAGTAACGAATTATTTAAACGTTTTAATATCGAAAAAGGTTTTAAGTGTATAAATTAAGCTGGTTATAGAATAAATGAGGTACAATAAAGCCAAATATTATGGTGAAATTAAGGTCATTGGGTTACACTTACTCTATATGTAAAGGTGCACTTTTTATGTTTATACAATTACTCCAAACCTCACAACCAGAAAGAATAATATAAAAAATAATAATAAATAAATAAATGGTTGCTATTTTTTAAATTTTATTTGTTAATTTACATTTTTTATAATTGTACAAACTCCTACAATTTTCACGGAAATTCATACTTTTGATTCAATTTATTTAAATCCAATTCAACTGTTTCATACATTTTTTTGCAGGGGGTGTAAAAAACAACAGTTACAATCCATGTGGGCTTGATTATGAATCTACTTTTCTAGCATATGAAGCAACATCTGCAAGTGAAATAGAAGTTCAGAAAGTTTAGCAATGTTGAACAGTCCAGGTATGTGGGTCCTGCAGCACTGACTAGGCTTTAGTCGACTACATGAGGAGGAGACGCAGTGGCCCACGGGCAGAAGCTCACTCCACTAAGGGTCTGCGTGTATCGGCAGGTTCACTTCAGCGACTCCAAAGGGAGGAAAAGAGGAAGAATCTAAAATCTAGAAGTGATGAAATGCCTCTTCTCTTAAAAATAGAAGATTAAAGAGACAATCATCTTTTTTTTCGGAAACAGGCTATTTTAAACTGTTGATTTTTTACTGTTTTTTAATCGGCAGCAGCACTTTTAGCTTAGCATAGCATAAATCACTGAATCAGATTACACCATTAGCATCGTATTAAAATAAAAAAATCGAAATGAGTTTTGATCGTTTTTCTATTTAAAGCTTGACTCTTTTTGTAGTTGCATCTTGTATTAAGACTGACAGAAAATGTAAAGCAGCAAATTTCCTTGATTATTACGCTGGAACGAAGTATATTCTCCAGAATATACCCAATTTTCATTTTCTGCCAGTCTTAGTACATGATGGAACTACAAAAGAGTCAAGCTTTTAAATTATCTGAACTCTTTTTTTTTTTTTTTACATTTTTATTGAGATGCTAATGGTCTAATCTGATTCAGTGGTTTATGCTAAGCTAAGCTAAAACAACAAACCCTGCTTACACCAGACACTGAGATCGACTGAATTCATTTAAAGGTGGTAAAGCTCACCTGTTTAACTCTAGGCAACTTGTTAAACTTGTTAAATAATTCCTTTAAGGCATCAAGAAAGTTAAATTACACCAAGCTGGTCCAATCTTTTTTTTTAGGCTTTGACAGATGGCTTATCACTCGTATTGATCCGATGAAACAAAGCACAAAGAAGGAAAGCTTTAAATAAAAAAGCATCCTTTTGCAGAGGACACCCCTCAAATGTGGAAAAGGCTTGTTGAATGTTAACAGACACAGATAAGAGAGATTAGGTTACCGCTCAAACACACAGCCCTCACTCTGTCGTGTTTGCTGTGCAAACCAGGGTTGTTTTAGGCTAGAATGGCCCTTGTTTTGACTAGGATGTTAACTTGCTTTTATCAGGGACATATCTGGGACTTCTTGTGTTTCTCCATGGCTTGAATAAATAATTAAAGATTAGTCGATAGGAGAAACACCTGTTCAGGAGGGAAAGATAACAGTGCTTTTATAGTGTTACAATTGTGAAGAAAGATAAAAATGTGAGTCGCTTGGTATCACTCGAGTAACTGTTTTACTTTTAGTCCAAGATGTTATTTAACGGGATAGTTCACACAAAAATGAACATTTGCTCATCATTTACTTAAAACCAAGTGGTTGTAAACTTTTATTGATTTCTTTTAATTCTGTTGCAGGAGCAACCAATGACATCCATAGTCGGAACAAAAATAAAATACTATGGAAGTAAATGGCTGTTTATCCAACATTCTTCAGAATATCTTAATTTGTGTTCAAAAGAGGTAAAAACACAAATAGGTTTGAGTCGTGAGTGAGTAAATAATGGCAGAATTTTTCAGTTTGGTTGAACTTTGCCTTTGCATCAGTGTCTTAAGACAACAACATTGTGCTAAATAAAGAAAGGGCATTTTTGAGGGTCAGATCACCAAATTTGCATAAAAATGTCGTTACCTACCCTTCTCATGTTTTATCTCCATAACACAAATAATGATATCTACCAGACAAAACCTTTGACAAAATGAGCTGTTCATACTTTATTTTAAGGTACAATTCTTGGCCACGCTTTATTTTGATGGTCCGTTTGTTGAATTTAAGTTACATTGCATTTACATGCCATTACTATAATAGACTGTAAACTTTTTCTTTAGGATGACTTTAAAAAAGAATCTTCATTCGTGTTTCAAGGATTCAAACCTTACGATTTGAGTAAACAATGACAGAATGTTCAGTTTTGGGTGAGTTATCCCTTTAAAGTCAGTGTGAAATTAAAATTTACAATGTTTATTTTACTTACTCTTACTCTTACTCTTTAGGAAAAGATAAAATCCCATTGGTCATTTTTTGAGTGAAATGCTAATGGTCTAATCCGATTCAATGATCTATGCTAAGCTAAGCTAAAAGTGCTCCAGACAGACCCAGAGATCAGTTGAAGGGATTAAAAAATGTAAAACTTAACTGTTTAATTCTAGGGGAGTTGTAAAATTGACCTTATTGTTTTCAAGAGGAGTGTTTCTTTAAAATCAAGCCTAGGGCTCAGTCACGTTTTCCCTTAAGGCTCGTTTCCTTTTCCCTGGACAGAAGGTGAAAAGGTCACATAAGCAGTGTTAATAGCTGCCTAACATCTGACATGTCCGAGGAATAAAATGCATTAGCTTATTAGACAACAGAGAAAGAGATGTGTGTGGAATCGGAGGGGGGATGACAGAAGGTGGGAACTGCTACGGCGATGGAACCCGGTGTGTCTTTGTCATGAATGAGAGAGCAAGGCATGAATGCGGCTCATTACGACCCCAACAATGACCATGAGCATGCACATTCAGATGAGCAACGGCAATCAGACTGACAAAGACACTGCCGTAAAGCCAAAGTACAGACAAGAGAGCTGTGTTCTGGGAGATGTATTTGAATTGCAAGTTGCAAATTAACAGGAAGAACGGCATGTGGGAGGGAAAAAGAAAGGGAGGACAGAAACAGAGAGAGAGGGATGAGTGTGAGATATGAGAAGCTGATGCCATTTGAAGAGGGTGGCTGTACATACGAGTGTGGTATAATCTAGCACTGCCAGGGATAACTGGCACCAGTACACGCCACAAAGTTAGTTTTAAAGTGTCATTTTAAGACAGAATTAGTTAATTAATGATGCTCACTACAAATAAATTGCTGCTTGTTCAAAGTACTTATAGTAGAGGTTTATTGGGACAGCTCAATTGTTTTATGTTCAACATAAATGTCTAAAATCAATTACATAAACTTAATCAATATGCATTAGGACAACATGTGGAACCCTGCAAGGTCACAGTGTTGGCTGAGTACATAAAATGTTAAATATGAGTAAATATCAAACATTGAATATAATAAAAATTAGCAATAATATGATTATTTATTTAATTTATTTTTATATAAGTTAATATATATATATATATATATATATATATATATATATATATATATATACATATATATATACATATATATATATAACTTATGACATTTAAGAAAAATTATCTAAAAACGTTACATGCTAACATGCCTCAAATTGAGTTTATAGTATAATATAAATCACTTAAGTTGATTTTATATCAAATACATTCAGCGCCAGTAAATTGCTTATTTTCTGGTTCATAAAAAAATTATTTGTGTTTATTTTATATTGAAAGTCTAATAAAAGTTTATTTGTAAGGATAAAACACGTTTATGTTAATTTATTTAACACCATTTAAATTATTATTGAATAAATTATTTTATTGCTTAAAATAATTTATTATTGTTTTAAATGTATAAAAATTAAAATTATGGTAACACTTACAATAAGGTTCATTAGTTAATGCATTTACTAACATAAACTAATCATGAACAACACTTGTACAGCATTTATTAATCATAATTGAACATTAACATCCAAGTCCATGCTTGTTAACATTAATTAATGCACCATGAGTTAACATGAACTCACAATGAACAGCTGTATTTTCATTAACTAACATTAACTAACATGAACAAAAACTGTAGTAAATGTATTGGTCATTGTTTGTTCATGTTAGTAAATGCATTTATTGACATTAACCTTATTGTAAAGTGCAACCAAAGTTATATATATATATATATATATATATATATATGTGCAATCCCAGGCTTAAGGATGTGACATTTGCAGTAAAAACACAAAACATAAATTTACATAGAAAGTCTATGTTAACGTTGTATTGAAGCAACTGTTTATATTTTACAAAACAACTAACCACAGTTATGGGATCAGAGAAATATCAATCTGTAAACATGTTTTAGATTTTAAATGAGGAACATAAACGTGTTATGGATGTGGCAAAAAAGTTTGCGAGTTTACAGTATACAACATACTTTGTAGAAATTCTGTGAATTAAACTGCACAACCCAAAAGAAACAATGCTAATTAATAGGATAAGAGTCAGCTCTCTATAGAACAAAAATTATTGATTTTATTTGACATTTCCGCATTTATGAGGGAAAAGCTTTGTTATGGATTTGACAGATGTGAAATTGCCACTTGTGTGACTTTGGTAATTCAAATATAATAGTTTGAAAACACTAACAGAGACATATTTGAGCATTTTAAAATACTGTAAAATACTTGCTTACTCAAAAAACGTTTCTCTATTTTGGTGAAAACTTAATTTTTTTCATGGCATATTTGACATTTGCATGGAATTGCTCATATAGATTTTGTAAAGTTAGATTATAACTAAGAATTTATGACATTTTAAGAGTCACTAAAAGAAATGAAAAGATTAAAATGAGCAGCAGTGAGTAGAAGTTTTTACTTTCAGTAAAATAATTTCTCCAAAAATGCAGTCAGCATAATGCTAAGAGGCACTTCATTCAGCATTATAATGTGAATGTGATTATAACAGACTAGCAGAACAATGTAATGTAATAATGTAAATGTAATATAATCTGAATAATGGTGCAGCTAAAAGTAAACCAAAGAAACATCACTCTCCCACACAACGACTCTTGCCTTATTCAACATTTCTGACAAACACCTCATAAGCCGACGAACTGGATTATGATTCAGCCTGCAGCAAACACACACTAAAAAAACATGCAGTTCAACTAAGCAGCAGCTCCATCATTCACATCAACCCTGCATTTTAAAGTGATTAATTACACATTAGTTTATCTCTGTCAAAAAAACTGTCATTCACTTCTTTTTGATTCATTTTTTTGCACTGCGGAATCTCAAACTTAGGGAGAGAGTGAAATACAATACAAAAAACTTCCAAGCGAGAAGAAAATGTAATGAAAAATGAACTAACCTGTGACAGAAACCTTCATGGTGGCCTCCAGAGGTCTGTTGTTATCCAGATCTTTGCTGAGTTTCAGCTCTCCTGTATCTGGATTTAGAATCAGCAAACTCAGCTCATTCCCTTCAATGAAACTATACTTGAGTTTATCTGACACGTCTGGGTCATGGGCTGGCACTTTTCCTATAATCCCAGATGGAAAGCTGTTGGATTTGTTGGTGACGTAGTTATTAAAAATAATCTCGAAATTCTGCAGGACGGGATCGTTATCGTTGACGTCGATCAATCGAACGTGGACCGTTGCTCTGCTGACCAGAGGTGCAGATGTGGCCTGTACGACAATGACATACTCCTTTTGGGTCTCGTAGTCCAAATCCACGAGCGCTTTTAAGTCTCCGGTGAATATATCCAAGTCAAAAACCTCAGGGATGTTTCCTTCAACGATCTGGTATAATATCTGAGCGTTGGTTCCTTCATCCGGGTCCATAGCAGTGATTCGGGCGACCACTGAATCGACGGGACTGTTTTCCTTGACATCGATATACAGTTCGTCCTTCTCAAACACAGGTGCATTGTCATTGATGTCCAATACGGAAACCTGGATCTCCACCGCAGCTTTGAGAGGAGGAACACCTCTGTCTACAGCGTAGGCCTTCAGGTTATACACTGGAACGTTCTCTCTGTCCAGTTTCCGGTGGGTTCTGATGATACCAGAGTATTGCTCAATCATGAAGTCTCCTTCTCCATCATCGCCACCTTGAAAGGTGTAGCTCACGCGTCCATTAGACCCCGAGTCCCTGTCAGAAGCTGATATTTGGAGCACGCTGGTGTATATAGAGGCATCTTCGAATACGGTGCCCTGATATTTGTCCCTTCCAAACCGCGGAACATTGTCGTTGGCATCCAGAATGATGATTTCCACATAGGTGGTGTCGGACTTCTGAGGAATGCCATTGTCACGGGCTATGATGGCTAGTGTGTAGGAGGCTTGATCTTCGTAGTCGATCTCCATCTGTGTTGTGATGGCGCCCGAGTCTGGATCGATCTTAAACTGTGGGACGTTGTCCTCCATGATGTAGGTAATACGTGCATTCTCTCCTGTATCCTCATCTGTGGCACTAATGACCACAACAGTTGATCCGATGGGTTGATCCTCGCTGAAGATCTGATGGTAGTTGGCGTTCTGGAACACGGGTCTGTGAGTGTTAGCATCGGTTACGTTGATGAACACTTGTGCCGTGTCAAAGCGTGTGCCGTCAGAGGCGGTGATGGTCAGAACGTATTGTCGTTCTTGTTTGTAATCTAACGGCAATGCAAGTGTGATGAGTCCACCTCCACTTTGGCTGGTGATGGCAAACCTGTTCCGCGTATTCCCGCTGGAGATCTGATAAGTGACCACACTGTTCACATCACGGTCCAGAGCTGTAACAGTTAACACACTCGTCCCCACAACAGCATCTTCGTTGATTTTCAGGGAGTACATCTTCTCAGTGAATGTAGGGATATTGTCGTTCACATCTAGGACGGTGATGCTAACGCTCGCTGAGGATGACATCACTGGAACTCCATTATCTCTGGCCTCCACTCCAAAGGTGTAAAACTCAGTGCTTTCCCTGTCCAGCTCATCACTCACAGTTATCCATCCAGTGCTGTTGTTGATGCTGAAAGGGAAGCCTGGAGTGGTGTCCGTGAGGCTGTAATCTAACCGGGCATTTTCGCCTGAATCTGAATCAATGGCCTGAATGTGAATGACAGAATATCCAATGGGGACATTCTCTAAAACGGTTGCTTGGAAAGGAGTGCTTACGAACATGGGAGCATTGTCATTGACATCCACTACTTGAACGACAACAACTCCTGTGCCGTTAATGAGAGGAGGCCTGCCCCCATCCTGGGCCTTTATGCGTAAATTATACTCTCTGATTGTTTCGTAGTCCAAAGGGTTTATGACATCAATGGCTCCGGTAGGAGTGTGAATAAAAAACTGACCTTTTACGTTGCCACTGATTATACTGTAATGAACCCTAGCATTATTGCCTTCATCTCGATCCGTGGCTTCTACCTGGGCTACTTTAGTGTTCACTGCTACGTTTTCTGGCACCTGGACCACATATCTTTTCTCACTAAATTGAGGATAGTTGTCATTTTCATCTTCAACTGTGATGTGAACTGTAGCAGTAGCACTGAGGGGCCCAGGTTCCTTACCTTGGTCACTGGCCTCTACAATCAGCTGATACTGAGCCATAGTTTCTCTGTCTGGACGCACCCTAATCTTGACCAGTCCATTCCAAGAATCAATTTCAAACCCAGAATTAACACCTTCACCGTTTATTATCTTATATATCATGTTTGCATTGGATGGAGCGTCCCCATCTGTTGCCCTGACCGTAATGACCTCAAAACCAACTTCCACGTTTTCTCGTATCCTAACCCTGTATTCATTCTGCTCAAAAACGGGCCCGTGGTCGTTGGTGTCACTCACTGTTATTGTGAGGTACGACGTAGCTGCACGTTTGGCTAAACCTGCAACAGAAGCTGTGACTTTAAACACATGCGTGTCTTTAACTTCTCTGTCTAATGACTGGGCTGTCTCGATGCTGCCGGTTTGAGGGTCTATTCGAAAGAAATCGTTAGAACGGCTGTCGAACAGCGCTTCCATTCCATATTCGATCATTCCCGCTTCGCCAGGGTCGCTGACAGTCGCTTTGAGGGTGATGACGCGCGTCCCCGCGGGCTCGTTTTCAGGCACTGAAACTTGGTAGTTCGTTAACTGAAACTGAGGCACTGAATTCGCGGCTCGCTTTATTCTCGATTTCCGTTGATTTTTTACATATGATAATGAAGTTTGGTCTGAGGCGAATCGGAGTTTAAGGCACACAGAGAAGGGCTCACCTTTTGAGTCGTGAAACGAGCAGCGAATAGTGCTTTTAAAGCGCCCCAAGTCCGTCTCCAAACAGTACGCGTCCTTCACAAGTAAAGTCCCGTTACGCACAAACACATTCAGTTGGTCTGAGGTGCAAGAAGAAGCAAAAACAGAAGAGTTTCTTGTAAATACAGGCAAATAATCCTCAAAATTAATGAGTAAATCACCTGGAGACAAGCAGGAAGTTAGTCCTGAATTATACATGTAGTCCACGTTGATATCAGACTTGGTCTCTCTCTTCCTTTTAAATTTGAACACGCAGTTTTGCCCGTGTAGAAACACATTAAAATATGTGTTAACAAGTCCTTCAGTTGTTAATGATTTGATTTTAAAATAAAGAGGCAGCGCGCTGTGCGGGGCGCGCGCACAGTCCACCTCTCCATTTAAACGCACCACTCCATCTCTCCAATCCACTTTAATAAAGTTTCCAATGTACTTGGAAGTTAAAGTCCTGTCTATTTTATAAGTCCAGCCCGGTCCCAGTGACAAATTGGCAAGAACAGCTCCTGAATGTAAAGTCTCCGAGAGGTGCAAGTCGAAACATCCTATGAGAGGAGCGCAGAGGAGAAGGTGAACCCATAATAACCAACACATTACAAGATCCATGGTGTAAAACTCCGCAAACAGGCAGAAAACACGTCAGCTCTCCTTCTGCCGGCACGTCGACCTTCTTCTATCCTTCATTGTAGCTTTTAACAGCAGAAAACACAGTTTATCGAGGTGGTATCCATGGAGCCAAGTGACATTCTCCACGTTAAGTTTTAAATGAGAACAAAATGGCTCCGTGCTTGCGCGTCTCTCCCCCCGCGCGCGCACTCTCTCTCTCTTTCTCTCTCTCTCTCACACACACACAGTCATTAACATAAACCTGCAGTGCACCTCTTCACGGGACTAAAGAATAACTCTTTCGTGGAAATCTAACTATTGTTATTCACCGCTGCACTTTTGGATGACTTTTACGCCCTAAAGTAAGCGTCAGACATGAACGCTCTTTTTACAAGTTTAATACAACCGTCCTAGATGTGGACGCGAATGCTTTCGCTATAAAACAATGTCAGCATGGTTTATTACGAGCGACTTGCTGGTTGTTTGTTTCGGTTATCGGGTTGAGTTTTCAACTCTTTGTCTCTTAAAGTAGGCATGAATTCGCAACACGTGTTTAAATCGCTCCATTTACAAGCGGCTGTAAAGTAATAAAGAGGCATCAGGGCTGGATTGAGTAGTAAAACCAAATTACGCATGAATAAATAATTAGGCTACTTATGTATTACGAAAAAAATATACATCGATAGCCGCATTTTTCTCTACGAGAATTGAACAATGACAACAATGGTACCATTGTAAATATTAAATGTGTCCAAGGCCCCCATGCCATGCGAAACGTCTGTTTTAAATAGCAAATTAAAAAGAAGTTTAGTGCAAAAGAAACACCACATATTTATTAATTGTATATTTTATTTTACAGTGAATATATATGACCCATTCATTTTTTTAAAGTAATCTTTTTCGGTTATTCCAATTTGCACATTTTAAAATCATTATCTGTTACATACAATAGTTGTAAAAAATTAACGGATAATATGAGAATACTTTGCTTGTTTTATATTTACGTTTGCTTTTAGTATTTATCATAACATATGAGACAGGGTATTTCATTTTCAGTGTCGGGTAAACAAAAAAAGTCATTTATTACAAAGTTTCGCCTACTTATTCAAACACAAATTTAGTAACTTTATTTCTATTTTTAAGTCACTTAAGATTGTTATATTAGCCTACTTTTTCACAATTCTGATATCTTTCTTTGCCTTATTCATTTTGAATTCTCGTTATCATGAAAATCAGTGCTGATTTTCGGTGTACCGCATGACACACGAAAAAACAAAGCATTTCTTTTAAACTAATATCATACTCCGCTTTATATTATTTATTTACACAGCACTGTTGAAATAGAAATCAAAACACTTGGTTTAATTTTTAAATCTTTATTTAGCCTAATCAGAGTGTAATAATGTAGGCTTTTTTCTATTTATCTGCAGATAAAATAAAACTCAAATATGTTTTGTTCATTTAGTGATAGCACCACAGGTCATAAATAATTCGCTCACGCCCTCTATTGGCACAAACGTTTTTTTGTTTTTTAAAGTCACCTGTATTTCGGTCATGCCAAAATGTATATTTTAAAACCATTATGATTTACCTGCAATATTACTTAAGAGCTAACATTTTACCGGACAATATGGAGAATCTCTTTGTACATTTACTTGAATATCTCACAGGCTACTTTTTATTTTGTTTATTTATAATAACATCCAATATGAAATATGGTTTTCTTTGCATTGTTCATTTTGAATTATCTTTATGAAAACATAAGCGTTGATTTATGATGTCCCGCCATTAAAAATAAATAAATAAATACACAACGCATTTATTCTAAAATAATATAACACCCTGATATTTATTTTCACACAGTGTTGAATTATGTCGGAGAAGAACCACTGAAGAATAATTAAAACACTTTGTTTCATTTAAAAATATTTAGACTAATCAAAGCTTATTGATAATACACAGTGCTCCGCATAAATATACACCCCATTTTAAAAACAAATATATTTTTAGCATGTTTTCGGTGAAGGTCGTTTGTGCATTTAAACAAAACAGTTTTATTAAACAGATATATTTATTAAAATATTATTTTAGACACTAAACATATTTAGAAATAGACAGATAATACGTTTAAATGTAAGTTAAAAAAACACAAACTACAATTTTACAATTTAACAAAATTGATGCACACAAACAAACGCAAACACGTTTTTCTCTTGATTTTACCTACTTTTTATTTTATTTAGTATTATTTTCGTAACATATATTGGGTGTTCTAATTTTTGTACTGATCTTCAGTTTTTCTTTAGCCTCAGATTTGGCTTTAGTACTGACTCTAATGTATGTGCACAAATACATTATTAAAAGCTTTATATAAAAGCTATTAATTTAAAAGATGGGTATTTGAAGGGTGTACTCATATGCTGAACACTGTATGCTCCATTTATTTGCTGATAACAAATTATTGTAACATGTTAAAGTTTAGTTTTAGTTCATTTATTAACTTAAACGGCTAATAGCATAACTTGTTAATTGAAAGTGCCGAATTTTGAGTTCAGAAGCAGCAGTCATAAATGATTCGCTCACGCCCTCTATTGACACAAATAAGAGCTTTACAATTTTCATTTTTAAAAGTGAACAGCGCAATATTTGTTTCAAATTTTGTATAGATCAGAATGTGGTGAACAGTAAAGGCACTTTAACCATTTATATGTGAGTTCTGAAAATGGAGCAATACAAATATATATATATTTATATCGCTAAAATCAATAAATTACATTTTTTCAGATACAGCTAAAGTCAAAATAATTAGCCCTACCTGTGAAATTTGAATTATTAAAAAAATATTTCCCAACTGTTTTATATATATATAGATACATAATAATAATAATATTGACCTTAAAATTGTTTTACAAAAAATAAAAACTGCTTTTATTCCAGTCACACTAAAATAAATAAGACTTTCTGCAGAAGAAAAAAAAACTATAAAATAGGAAATGCAGTAAAAATTTCCTTGGCCTGTTAAACATAATTTGGAAAACGTGAAAAATACTAAAAAAATTCACAGCAGGGTGATTAATTTTGACTTTAACTGTAATTACAATAGTATTTTTTAAAATCATAAACATACACCGTAAAAATATCCGTAACTTAGCAGATTTTCATATTTTGTGATTTTTTTTTTTCATGCTTATAAACTGCATTATGAGACCTTGATCTTTCTTCCAACGACTTTTACACTTTAAAAAAGATTGAAAAATTGGCGTTAATAATAGTTTTAATAGTTTAAACTAATTTATTGTCTGGGTTGGTGTTGTATATTACGCTACAAAAACCCTAGTAAAACTGCTACATTTTCTTTTATTTTACAGAAGCATTTATCTATATATAAATTTTTGTATATTATTTCAAACTACACTGAAAAAAATTGCAAGCAATTAACATTTGTGGAATTTAAACAAATTAAAATTAGAAATGTTCAACTTACTTCAACACTTAAAATGAGTAAATCCAAGGAATCATCTCTAAATCATTTTTTTCAGTGTACTAAAATGCCAATAAAAGTCACTTTGTTAAACTGTAGAGTTGAATTTTCAACATCAAAAGTTGACAGAGCAGAGAGCAACATCCTCTAATGCAATTCATAACCGTAAATAAACGAAAAACACCTGTTAATTACAAAATATGGAAATGTACAGATATTTTTACAGTGTAAAACACACAAACTTTTAAAGTATCTGCAGTTTCTCCCACCCCGAATGTCTTTAAATAATGACATCTTTCCACAGCGCTTCATTTAAAACACAAAGCCCTCTGAGATGCTTTGTGTTTCAGCTGTGAGGCTCTGGATGTTGTTGGCTGGTGTCTTTTTGGAGGCAGTTTGTGTTGTTTTGACCTTTCTGAAGAGCGAATTTTGTGGGTCCCAGACGAATGATCTTCCCACTGCCCAAGCACTCATCTCCTTTATACAACACAGCAAACTGCAAAAAGAAGACAGTGAAGTCAAAGTTTAAATGACAAATCGTCAGTATTGTTTCTAACGATGAAGAGCCTATTAGTTGTGTATAGTTTTCTTAAAAGTAAAATCACAAAGCTAAAATTTCACCTCAAATGTCTTATTTACAATTACTTAAAATAAAATAAAAATAAAAAATAATAATATAGACAAAGATATATAATAAAGTGCTAAGTGAGGGATAAAGTACATCCTGGGGTTTGTTATTGCATAGACTGCCAAGTGGAGAACTGTTGTATAAGACTGAAGGGCTTTAGACCTGGATCAGACCTGGATGCTTATTACACAGCTACCCATAAAACTTACAAATTTGACAACAACAACAAAAAACATTGGCTGTTTCTCAATATGCGTTCTTCAGCGGTCTTGCGTCCTCGTGTTCTCGTGTAACGTCATCATCAGCTGCCAAAGTACAGTTCCAATACTCAAGACCGCAAGAACGGAGGACGCATGAAAGCTCCCGGATGTGTTCTCGGTATCGAGGACGCACCGATGCAGACTCGAGCACTGAACTCGCTCTGAAAGTCCCAGAATTCATTGCGACTGGAGGTGGGAAGCGCAGCATTTTATTCAATAAGTTCAGAGATGTACTTATTTACTTCAGGAGTTTCCCTAAATGAGACGGTAAAAGTAAACAATAACGTGAAAATCTTAATAAAGGCATAAACACATTAAGGGTGTTTTATTGTTGAAATTCGTATTAAAATCTGTTTTATTTGTGATGTGCAGTGTATATTTGTAAAGTCTTTGTGCAGAGTATATAGTGTGAAACAGGGAAAAACAATAAATCACTGTATGGATGCTGTAATGTTTAAATAATTTTCGGTTAAAGACGCGCGAGGGTCATGTGACCATCAGGGAGAACGCAGCATCCCATTCCTCACAGGACGCGCTCTCTGTTCTCGCGGTCTCCTGAGTTCGTTCTTCCGATGTGACCTGGCAAGACCGGTCTCCACAAGAACACGAGTCCGTTCTCTGCGTTCTTGGAATTGAGAAACAGCCATTGTTCTGAGCCGTAATAGGTGATTCTGCAATTAAGCACAGCTGACAAAAATGAAAACAGATGGGGGTTTACCGTTGCACTACTCCGCGCATTATTTGGTCACAAGATGGCGCCAAAAGTCCGAAACGCAAAACTGACAGAAACTAAACTGGCTGAATAAAGCATAGACTACCTACGCATTATCCATTCACAAGATGGCGCCAAACAGTTAAAACCAGTCCAAAAGAAAGCAGCGTGAGAGACAAGCAGATACATGTGATTGTGGTTTTAATATATCGATTTGAACATATCCACTGATGGTAAAAGTTCCTCGAATGACCAGTCAGAAATGAGTAATCCATACAGCCATGTAATAAACAATAAGTAGGCCCACAAGAAATCACTCGGGTCCATAATGGACAAAAAACTGTCATAAAATATCATATATATTCATATCTTTTTCTACTTTAAGTATAATTTTTTTTAAATAAAAACCAACCAAACAAACTAAGAACACATTAAGGCTATTCTAAAATGGTTTGGTAACTAAAACTATATTTGTACTGTAAAAAAAGTCAAATTTTAAGCTGGTAACAGAGGATAGCTCTCATTTTCTTTTAGTTGAACTTGCTATATTACAATTACTAAAATTAAATACATGTAGGCAAATACAAAAATTAGTACACAACATATCTAAATGAAAAATGTCAAATTAAAACAAGGTTGATTGTACACTGAAACAAGCAAAGTAAATGACTTATAAATGACTTGATTTCCCTGGATTACCTGTCCAGTCGCCATTCCTCTCATGGGCTCCTTCACCATTACCCACACAGACCCATCTAAATTTAAGGTTACAGTACAAGGAGCTGAAAGAAAGGAGATGGTGATTTTAGAACCATTTTTTAAAAAAAAGAGCCAGTCTCATAACTCTGCTGTAATAATGCTGGAAGATGAAATTACAAATAGAAATTTAACAGAACACTGATCCAATACATCATACTGTATGTCAATATTTCTCATTTACATTTCTAATTGAAATAAAATATCTGAAATCAGAATAAATAAGCTTTCAAATGATGTATACTTTAATTAATATAACTATTAATAAAATTCAGTTCTTAAAGTTCTTTTTTTGTTAAAATTAAATATAATTTAATTAATATAACCAAATTAAATTGTATAAAATTCTAAAAAAACAACAATAAAAAAACTATAAATTTAAAGAGGCAGTATTGTTAAATAAATATAAAACTATTAAAAATGTCAATGCAACAAGGCAAAAAATATAAAATTCATTAAATATATTATTATACTATTATAATTCAACCCTATATTATTATAAAAAATAAAATTAATATATTGAATATGCAAATAAGCTTAAAAATTATCCCACTTTTGTCGTAAAACTTTTAAATTGTAAAATGTAATTTAACTTAACTGATTTAATTAGCATTAAAAAATCACTAAAATGCTAATAAAAATGATAAAATGACAAGCACCAAACTAAATTAAAATGAAAATACTATAAAGAGCCATTAATAAAAAATGCTGAAGTTTACAACAGAACCAGTTTTTTTAAATAAAAATAAAATGATTAGAACTCAAAATAAAACGAAGTAAAAAATAAAAATTAAATATTATAAAAAGAAAAAAAATTATATGTTGGAACTTAAAATTAATAACTTAGCACTTATTTGATATACAAAAAAGGCTTAAAAAGTCTTGACATTTTTTGGCTTGAAAACTAAAATTAATTAGTGTTAATAATGAAAAAAATGATAAAAAAGACAAATAGCAAAATAACAAACTACAAGCTAAATTAATATGAAAATACTATAAAGAGCCAGTGTTGTTTAAAATAATAATAATAATAATAATAATAACAATAATAATAACAACAATAATAATAATAATAATAATAATAAACTATTAAAACCAAAATGAAACAAAGTAATAATTAATAAAAAAAAGTTACAAGAACATTTTTTTCAATTATAGAAAAATTACTTCAATTTCAAAGAGAATTTTTGTGCTGGAAAGTAAATCGACTTAAATTTATTAAATTAATTAGACTCAAATTCACTAAAACAGTAATAAGAAAAGACAAACAATAAACTAAAAATAATTTTAAAAATAATGAATAACAACCAGTATATAAAATACTGCTAAAATAACAGCATGCTTTTGGCTAAAATAATAATATATATATTTAAAAAGTGACTCACTTAAAGGCATGCGGTTATTAAACCGAAAATGACAATCCATCATCTGAGTGTGAACGAGTTTAGCAGGCGGCTCTTCTGCGATCCAGTGGAAACGGTCCGTTTGTAACGTGTCTCGAAATAGTGCTGGGTGGAATGTGGTCGGACACTGAAAGAGGTTTGAATTTTACAAACAAAAAACAATCTGAGCAAAATGAATAAAACTGTGTATAACTCACCACAAAGACATCAGCAGTAGCAACATCTTTATCCACAACAAACCAAGCGTCTGCCTGCCCTCCTATTCTAGCCCTTTGCCCGAGTGTAAATGTGAACCAGCCTGTGAGGCATACAGTAAAATGTGGTTAAACATACAGTAAAATCAGTCATACTTTCTAACAAAAAATAAAGAATGAAATAAATATACACCTTTATGCTGCCCCATAATTTTCCCATCTTCAATCGAGACAAAATTTCCAGGTCTGGGTTCTAAGTACTGTAATAAAAGACATATGGGGAAACAATAATATTAGAACTTACATCATATTTAAAGTATATCACCGCTGTTGAAAATAAAATGTGTGAATTTAAAAAATGTACAATGTTTATTTTGCTAGCTCACATTGTTATTCTTTCGGCAAACAAATATTCTCCGCAAGTTAAATCAGTCAAACACACACAAAACAATTTAAAAATCTTTTCAGAAATACTGTAATCTTCATTCAAAATCTGAAGGACTTTTAGATGGGTTTAGAATTTTGTGTTATACAAAAACCCTGAATATTCTCTAAAAATACAAATTTGTAAATCTTAGCCAAATGTCAAAATCCTGATTTGTTGCCAAATTTCACTGACTCAAGCTGAATATATCTTTTATTATGGCAAGAATAAAAGCAAAAAAATACACTTATTACAAATAGAGATTTATCCCTCTCCACAATTCACACATCACTGTCTGGCTAGTTTCTGTCCTCTTCTTATGCTAAAAAGTCAATAATGGTCCAACATTCCTGACCGTTATCACCAATAAAGCCTAGAAAAACAGGGCATCAGTATATTGTAAACAGATTTAAACAGTTAAAATGTTCTTTTTCAGTAGTCAAAGAAATTATTTGTTACTTAATTTTAGTTTGTAACTATTAAATAATTTTAAATTCAAATTTGTAATGTATTCATCAGTGAAAAACATATTTCTGTAATTGTGTACCTGGGTCTCCACTTTTGCCATGGCCTCTTTTGGCTTTAACAAACATATCCCTCAGGTTTTTCCAAACATTTTTAATAAAAGCGTTCCTCCTTTCAAACTGCTGTTGTAATTTCTAGCCAAGAATTATTGATTGGTTATCTCTATGAGCACAGGTCATAACAGTACAGGTGTCCGTACAGTCGCACCTCTTTCAGACCAAATCTCTTCAAAGTGATTCATATTCAAATCAAACGCCGCACAGCAAGCACTGTTCGCGCAAGATTTTTAAAAAATCACGCGCTCCGCCAGCCGAAATCATGTCGCACGCACCCAAAGCGAACATCCGCAAACTCTGCAATGACGTCAAATTCGCTGCGCACACTCAACAAACTAGCAGACGCATCGAGTATATACCAGGCTTCCGAAGAAGCTGAATGTCCATGAGTTATGATGAAGGAAAAATCAAGGGGCTGTTGGGTTTTCATAATATTAAAATAGTTTGAGTTTGAATATAATTTTTTATTAATTTAATAGCCACTATGAGAGCAATAATTGCTAATTTAGCTCAGATTTTGAAAATAAATGAAAAGAAACAAGAGCCCCCAGACTTTGAAGTGATCAAACTACAAAAAGAAAAAAAAAAAACATGTGAAACATTGTGAAATATAGAATATATTGTGACTATATTGTGAATTTAGAAAAATATATATTTTGGTAAATGAAAGCTAAAGTTTAAAGACTTCCCACAAATATTTACACATACGTTTATCATATCACCTGGAGGAACCCCGAATATAATAAAAGTTAATCTAACATTTCTTATAGTTTTCATTACAAACAAAAGACAAGTTTGTGCCCTATGCGAGAAAATATCAAACGCATACAATTTTAAGCTAAATCCAACAACATACCTCAAGGATAAAGTTCTCAAAATCTCTTTCTCCAATGAAACAGATTCCCATGCTCTTCCAGAAGAAAAAAAGAAAGAAAATGTTATTAATTGCAATGAGGTCATATTTTAGTTTTAAAGCATATAAAACTAGAGCTGTGAGGGAAAAAAAACGTTTGAGAACTCAATTTTGCGGTTTTCAAATTGCACAGCGAATAACAGACGACACTCTAGGCTAGGTTTTAACAGCAAAAGGTGCTCTAGGCTATTTTTAGACAGCAGACGACACTCTAGGCTAGTTTTTAGCAGCAGAAGGTGCTCTAGGCTAGTTTTAAACAGCAGATGACGCTCTAGGCTAATTTTTAAACAGCAGACGATGCTCTAGGCTAGTTTTTAATATTAGACGACACTCCAGGCTAGTTTATAACAGCAGATATTGCTCCAGGCTCGTTTTATAAACAGCAGATAACAGGCGTTCTAGGCTAGTTTTTCACAGTAGATGGTGCTCTAGGCTAGTTTTTAAAAGTAGATGGTGCTCTAGACTAGTCTAACAGCAGATACTGCTCTAGGGCCTTTTTTTAAACAGCAGACGATGTTTTAGGTTTTTAACAGCAGAAGGGGCTCTAGGCTAATTTTAAACAGCAGATGTCGCTCTAGGCTAATTTATAAGCAGCAGATGAAGCTCTAGGCTAGTTTTTAACAGCAGATGGCACTCTAGGCTAGTGTTTAACTGCAGACAGCGGTGTAGGCTAGTTTTTCTAACCATTCACTCAAATGCTCATGCAAACGTTTGCTTTGTTGTTTGGCTAATTTCTGTACATTTGCTTTACAGGATTAATGTAAACACAGCCCAAAATGAACGCTCTTGTAATTCGCTTGAAACTTTATTACTCATTACTTTAGGTTCAAGTGGTATTTGTAAGAAAATGGATTCAAGTAGAGTATGGTATTTGTAAATCATACAGTGCCATCTGCTGTTCACCTTAGAATTGATCGATTTAATAAAGGATTTCAGACACAGTCTACATAAAACACTTGTTTATCAATTAATCAGCAGATTAAGTTACATTTAAAAATACGGGCCACTGAGATAGATACAACATCTAAAAACATGCTATTTATTCAATTTGTACCTCTTTCTTCTTAAGAACATGCTGGAAGCCGGCCTCAGCTGCTATCTTCTTCACAAACTCTTTGGTTAGTCCAGCCAAGGGAAATAATGTGTGCCGCAAAGCATCCTGGGAGATCTGACTTAGAAAGAACGTCTGGTCCTTCAACAGATCAGCACCTTGATAAAGCCGCACAGCTAATGAGATGGAGAAGAATAAGAAGAATCAAATCTATTTTGAAACAAAACCCTAACTGAAATGAACACAAATTAAAACATATATATATATAATTTTACATTTCACAAAAATTGTCAAGTAATGGCAATTTTCATATTTCACCCTAAATATCAAAGAAAATAATGATTTTTTTATTTTGAATAGGGAAAGGCAAAATTTTAAGCACATCATCACAAAAGTTAAAAAGTATTTTGTATAGAACAAATATTTTATCAATGAATGAATAAATAATATTAACTTATTACTAATAGTTCATAAAATGTATAATATATTATACATGTAATTAATTATAATTAATAATCATTATTATTAATTAATAATAATAGCTTTCAGTTAATTTTTTTTTACCAATAACAAGATATTTACAGTATAACATTTTCATGATAATTTTGTGATTTACATTTCACCTCCAAATGGAGGTTATGGAAATGCTTAGTAATAAAAATCATGACCAGACAAAATAATTATTCATTCATTTATACAATGGAAAGAAAACCTGTTATATACAAAAATGTAATTAATGTCAAAATATGTGCTTCAAATTTTAAGTTTTCCCTATTCAAAGTTACACTTCTCATTATTTTCTTAATTTTATTTTGAATAGGGAAAAGCCCGAATTTTAAGTATGTATCATGACAAAACTTTAAATTATATAACAATTGTTTTACTAATGAATTAATAATACATTTTGGTCATGATTTTTTATTAATGTAACCCTTTTAAATATTTTTTATATGCATAAAATATGCATAAAAATATATAAATATAAAAAAAATATTATGCTGTAAATATCTCATTATAGGTTTAATTTCTTAATTTTTAATTATTAGGCATGTGTATTTGTTGTATTAACTATTAATAATTATGATTATTACTATTGTAGGCTTTAGATTTAAGGATTAAAAACCTGGGAATTCAAACAAACAAACAAATAATTAAATAAATAAATGAATGAACAAAATACATTCAGAAATAAAAATTTATTTAAATATACATTTGTTTTGATGGTCATAAATCTGCCATGCTTCTCAAGTTTATACAGTTTCCCTCATATAAAACATATGAATAGGCGTCTTTATGCTGACTTACGCTTTCTAACTTTAAACCGGTCCCTGAAGAGGCTTTTGGGAGCTTCAATAAGTTTCTGTTGGAAAACCTCCTCATCCTCCTGGGACGTCCGGGCATAGTGGCCTGTTGCCATGGCATCAGCACCTGTTGCCAAACAAAACAGTGATGTAAATATGACAGCTACAGCAGTTTCACAATAAAAAAGACTGGTGTCCTATTTTTTAGCACTGTCAGCATGAAAAAAAGTCTGATTTGATTCTTAAATAGTTTATTTACATTTGGAATCCATTTTATTTTTTATTTATCTTATTCATTATATTGTGTGTTCAATAGATAAGAAATGATCAATGGTGAAGTCATTTTATACAAAAGCATGTTAAATGCAAGTAAAGTGTCTATACATTTTTACTACTAAAGTTTACTATAATGTTTCAACTGATTTGAAAGTAATACATCAAATATTCAGGTTGACTGACATACCGATTGAAAAATGAAAAAACATCCTTTTTCTGACCTGTACTTATTAAAATATAATAAAGAATAATAGATGAAACAAAACATTGAAGTGCTATAAATCTTTACTTACCTAAAGTATTAACAGCATACTGATAGAAGTGTTTAAACTTGATGAATTTGTTACAGATTATGTCTGGATTTGGTGTTCTCCCTCTCTCATATTCCCATAGAAGATTACTGCAAAAAACAAGAAAAGAGAACATGAACAAACTGTGTACGACACTGTTATTGTAATCAAGTACTGCAGTATTATTTACCTAAATACTTCATGCCAGTATTCTTTAACATATGAGACTTGGTGAAAAGGGATATCCAGCATCTTACACACTTTATAAGCATCTTCGCAGTCTCTGTCTGATGAACAGAGCCCTTTCTCTTCCCGAGAGTCCCAGTTCTTCATGAACACACCGGTTACGTGATAACCTGATGGCAGAAATAAATTACACACTTCATTATGACTGCATAATGACATTAGATTTAAAATTAGAAAGTGTCTGTTTGTCTGCAAAACTTCAAGCACTGCTATACTAATTAAAAATGAGTACAGAAATATTATGTTTATTTATAACATAATTACATTTATTTTATTTATAATATATTTATTTATTTATTTATTTGTATTTTATTTCATGCGTTTAATTTTAAAAGCTTATTCTACTCAAATAGGCTGCATTTATTAGATTAAAAAAACAGTAAAACTGTGAAATATTAACTGATAACTAATATTAACTGATAACTAATATTAAATATTTTTATTAAACGTAATTTAAAATGTAATTACTTCTGGTGGATTAAAGCTGAATTTTAAGCCTGATTATTCTTCAGCGTCACATAACCCTTCAAATATTCTTTGGTGCCCTTATAAAGAAACATTTATTTTGTTATTATTGTTATTATTATTATTATTATTATTATTATTATTATTATTATATCATTGATTAATCACAATAAATTGTTCAAGAGTAAAATTAAAATAGAACATTAAAAAAAAAGATTGACAAAACTACTGATAATTTTCGTCATTTTTTTGTCTCAAGCAAAGTCCTAAAAGTAAAACATATCTCAGTTTCCAAGATACTATTAAGCAAGCCAAAATGTTTCATGACAGATAATTCTAAGAATCATTATTGGTGATTGTGTGTTCCAATAATAACTGATCATGACAGAGCAGCATATCATCCTATTATAATGATTTCTGAAATGACACTGAAGACTGGAGTAAGGATAATGAAAAGTCAGCTTTTAATCACAGGAATAAGTTAAATCTGACACTTTATTCAATGAGAAAACGGTTATTTAAAATTTGAATAACATTACTTCACAATTTATCCAATTGTGTTTTATATCTTGATCAAAAAATGCAGTCTTGGTGAGAAGAATTTACTTCTTTTAAAACAATACTGATTACAAACTTCATTTATTATTTGCAAGCTTTCTGAAATATTTTGTGTCATTGTTTCATTAACTTTCAAATAACAGTTGACTCTTTATTAAGCTACACGCCACGATGTTGTTACATTAAACACTCTGTGTTATAATATTTTATGTTGATGGATTAGATAAGTCTATATCAGACATTGTAAATATTGTTCCCTACTGGCAAAATATCACATACACTGCTGTAAGTACAAAGACTGTCCCCCATGCTTTGAACATTTCCGAAACGAACTTAAACTCTTACTCCTCACTGAAATTACTTAAAAATTGTCATGCACAAAAATTATCATCGGACATTCATAAGTTTTTGTGTTTTGAGCTTTATTTATTTATTTATTTTAATTTCCTTACCTGTAATATAACCCCCCTATGTTTAATGCTAAACGTTTTGTAATTGATATGTTACTATGTTGTTACCTCTACGAGATTTTGTATTCTATGTTCATTTTAAAAAAAGTGTTATATTTTAAATATGACATCTTAAGCACAAATTATGACAAAATGTTTATGAATGAGTGACAATATGTCATTGTAGTACTAATAACCTACGAAATATCTGTGTGTTTCTAGTGTGCTTAGCTAACAGAACAGTTAATTTAGTGAAGTGTAAATAATAGAAATCTTACCCATTCTTTTGAGTAACAGTGCACTGACAGAACTGTCGACCCCTCCAGACATTGCGCACACAACATGTCTAAGTACACCCATGGCGTTTATTTTAATACAGTCTCACAAAAACATGTTTAAAGAAGTTAGTAGAAATCATGAGACGTTTCACGACTCTGACATGAAGGTCGCCATAACTACAGTTCGTCACAAAATACTGACCGGTCGGAAACAACGACACTATAGTTCCAGGTGTAGTTGGTCGAGCCGTTTCGCCAAGTGTGGAAGACATTTAAATAGGTGGAAAATAAAGTAGACAACAATATAGCATGTATTATCTAAAAATATATAAATAAATAATAAAAAAAAGTATGAAAATAAACACTTTTCCCCTCCTTCCTCTGCACGCCACGGGTTCAACACATGACAATCTCACTAACAATCGAAAATGCTTCGTAAATGAATAAACAGCAAGTTAGTAGTTTAATTCGCTTGGCTAACGCTTTCTGTTTATAAGTGATTTTCGGATAACAGGTCAAAATGAAAGTCCTTTGTCAGCTAAATATGTCCTTATTGACACTGTATAGTATACTACTTTTTTAATATTTGTCTTTGTAAAGATTTAAATAAAATTTTATTAAAAGTAAATGTTCAAATTAAAAGTAAATGTTACTTGAGACAATTTATTGCTTTGTGAAAATTATAATTTATTTATTTATATTTTTATTTTATTTTAATTTATTATTTTTGTTATTAAGTGATTTCAGATCAAAGTAGATATTCTTTGTCTTACTAATGCAGGTGTATTTTAAAATAAATAATTGATGGTAAATAACTTGGTTTAAATGTAATGTTTGTGTTCTGTCACAACATTCATTCAAGCTTTTACCTCTGTATTATAACTATATAACTGTTGTAACTGTATTATGACTCTATTACTTTTAAAAAATATTTTTCTTGTTGAAGCAACAGGACATTTCAAGTTTAATGTACCAAACCTATTTAATTTTAATTTAATCAAACAATTATTTTGTTAAATTAACAAGTTTTGATTGCTATAATTTATTATCTCTGCACAAAAGAAAGATTTATTTTTATTTTTGCCTTTATTTAACAAATATCTAAAAAAATGTGTGTGTGTGTGTGTGTGTGTGTGTGTGTGTGTGTATATATATATATATATATATATATATATATATATATATATATATATAT
>CAIGQQ010004826.1:16160-34248 GCA_903798035.1 Danio albolineatus | reverse complement strand
TATATATATATATATATATATATATATATATATATATATATATATATTTTATTTTAGTTTTTTTCAGTCTGAAAAAGTTGTTTATATGGACTTGTATGTACAGTTACTAATGAAAAGAAACTGTATAAAGCCTGTGTAAAATCTTTTAACTAGCAGGCCCTGCAAGAAAGAGTTGACACACCATGACGTAATGTTTTTAAGATAAGCAATGAGTGCAGAACACATTTTACACAGAATTATTGATATTGATGCTTTTATCTCTGTTTTAAACCCTGTTCTTAGCAATGAAAGTACATTAGTATGTTTGTAGACTATTGTATTGTTCTAGACTCAAAAATGTATTGACGGTTTGCAAAGTATTTTTAGAAATGTTATTTTGGGTTAAACTAAAATGGCCATCTGTATCAGCAGAAGAGATACAATTGAATATAATGTTGAAAGAGTGTTTGCTGACATTAAATAAGGCTTTTAATTGATTTTCGTTTTTACAAGTGCTTTGTGTTCTGTGTTTGGAAAATGAGCTTTGCTTTGGACATTATTTGTGATTTTTTCTAAATCTAAAAAAGTTAGATATTTTTTGTTAAATTAAGGCAAAAAAAATCTTTTGTCAGTGAAATATAGTATTCAAATGAGTTAATTTAACAAGACTTGTAATGAAACAGTATCTTTTTAAGGATTAAACAAGTATAAAAAAAAAATATATATATATATATATATATATATATATATATATATATTTTTTTTTTTTTTTTTTTATTTAAAGACTAAATTAGTATCCATTATAACATTAAATTAAACAAAAAAATGATAAAAGTTGATTTAAATTTATTTATTTATCTTTTTTGCAATTATGTGCTTCTATTTATTTACAGTCAATTGTCTCTTTCAAATCAGAAAAATGGGAGATGTTTCAGCAGACATGATTACTGTAGAGATGCTCAAAGAGGCCTGTGAGACGGTCAGGTGCAGCCCGATGAATGTGATCAAGACACCGCTGATCCCATGGTGCCAAACCACTCTGCCACTCCACACCTCCTGCAATATCCACATCAAACTGGAGAACATGCAGCGCACAGGTTTGTTTGTCGCAATTTTAATCTGATTTCTTAAAGGGACAGCTCCTTCAAAACTGAAAGTTCTGTCATCTTTTACTCGCCCTTCACTGGTCACTATAGTTTTGCATTTTAAAACATATTTTTTAATATTTTAAATGTATTTAAAGTTCATTTAATTTATGTTTTTTCACTTTGTTTAATCGATTTAGTTTTTACATACTTTTCAATTTTAGTCATTCTAGTTCTATCAGAGCACGTGTTGATACAAGCAAAGTTTAGTGTTTGCACAGCTTACACAGCTTAAACTCACAAACCTTTTAGCAATTAAAATAAAATTATAATAGTTTGAACAAACTCTGAATCTAAAAGCATGCACATACAACTCAAACAAATCAAAGTAAAAAGAATTATAAAGAATTCATGTTAAAGATCATATATGTAGTTGGACATTTTTTGGCAAATCAAGAAAAGTTAGAATATGTTTTATGCTTCTATAGAAAATGTGTTTGTGTTGTATTTTTTGTATATAATCACGTGCTTGACTGATATGTATAGAAGCCCATTCCTGCCACTGAATAAAAAACAAAAATCATTATTGTTACTTTTAATCTCAGAATTGTGTGAATCAAACTCAGAATTACGAGATTTTATTCAGAATTATAAGATGTAAATCCTAAAAAAGTCAGAATTCTGACAAATAAAATCATAATTCTGAGATATAAAGTAAAATTGCATGATAAACTTTGAAGAAGCGAAGAAATACTCCATTTAAGGTCAGTCTCTATAACAGGAAACTACTTTAAAAGTTTTTAAAGTTGCAAATCTGCCTTTTTTCCTCACAATAAAGTCACATCTCAGAATTGTGACTATATTTCTCAATAATCACAGGGCTCAGAAAGATACATGCTCCAAACACATCTGTAAGCCACTTTTCCCAAAGGTTTGCCGCATTTGTCCCTTACACTTTTTCAGGCAGGTTGACTAGGCAGAGATTGCAACAGTGATTGTGGTTTTCTAAGTCATCCAGGTCCACGCTGAGTTTTACAACTTGTCTTTCCAGAACATTCACTGTTTTCTGTAGCGTTTCCACATTATCCTCAATTTTGCTAATTCGAAATTCAGCCTCTGATAATCTGCCTTCAAATTCGGAAATGTAATTTTTAATCCATTGAATAGCATTCAGAACGCCTTTCAATTTGTATCTGCGAGAGCCTTAATTCATCACCTCATACTTTTCTTTGTTCGTTGTAACATCACCTGTTAGCTTGGTGCTAACATTAGCTTCATCGCCATCAGGATTTTTCTCAGTTGTATCTGGATTCTTTCCTGTAATTCTTCAATTTGTCATGGCAAAACAATATTTAACAACATTACAATATTCAACAACGGTTGAACTCAAAGGCTATTTCGTCAGTTGAACATATAAGTGTCCTAAAATTTTAAATCTGTGTTCATCAGAAAAAGGAAGCTCATTAAGTTATGGAAACACTTGAGCATTAGTAAATTTGTATGTTCGAGTGAACTTTTCTTTAACATCCTAATCGTAATATCTCAGGTTTTCAGGCTTTTGTATGTCCTCTTCCCGCAGGTTCATTTAAAATAAGAGGTGCTGCAAACCAGTTTGCCAGGAGACTCAAAGGGGACCATTTTGTGACCATGTCTTCTGGGAATTATGGGAAAGCTTTTGCATACGCATGTAAGCATTATGGATTCAAAGGCAAAGTGGTGATGCTAGAAAACGCCCCCATTTCCAGATCTGTGCTTATACAAGTATGACCCTCATCTTTATAGACTTCAGATGCACTTACTCAATTTCCTTTATTAAGTCTTTAATAAGAAATGTGTCAAATGTTTAGAGTTTGGGAGTCGAGGTTGAAAGAGTTCCAACTACTCAGCTCATGGATGTTGTAAACCGGTGTGTTCAAGAAGACGGCATGACTTTCCTTCATTCCATTGATGATCCACACCTCATCGCTGGACATGCCAGGTAAGAACATGTGTGGTGTCTAAAGAGGCCGTATGATTCTATATACTGAGTGTAAGTGCATTCAACCCAGTGCCAAAATGACATCAAACTGACATCAAGAATGAAGTCAAAAAACATGTAGGAAATAGAAATCGATTTGATGTCAAAAACTTGACGTCCATTTGATGTCCACACATTTTGTAACACAACGATACATGTAAACAAATTTAAAAAATGCAATCGATTTGATCCCAAACCTTAACGTCTGTTTGACATTTTCACAATGATGGCCTTTCAACCACCAAAACATTGACACAAACAGTATTATAATTTAATTTTTTTTTCTTCATATTTTTCTATTACAAATGTGCAGTGTACATTTTGTATCACTACAATTTATGTAAACTACCTTGATGTCAAAAAGATGACATCTAACAATATTAAAAAATGTGGACAATTATGGAGTGGAGTATGTTTATGATAGAAAAAAGAAAAATAGCTATTTAAATGGGTGACAAGGTGGCGCAGTAGGTAGTGATGTCACCTCACAGCAAGAAGGTCGCTGGTTCGAGCCTCGGTTGGGTTAGCTGGCATTTCTGTGTGAAGTTTGCATGTTCTCCCCTTAACTTCCATAGTATTTTTATGTTTCTACCATGGATGTCAAAGGCAGCATTTTAAAGAATATCTTGTTTTGTGTTTAACAAAAGAAAGAAATTCATAAAAAGGTTTAGAACCATGTGAGTGAAAGTAAATGGTGAGCAAATGTTTAATTTTATTTGAACTGCTCTTTTAAGGTATATGGACTCCTTAGGTACATATGTGTGTCTTTTGAACAGGAACCATCCGAATGACAACTCCCGAACCTTCTGTTCTAAGAGTGAAATAACTCTGCTCTAGACCTATAATTCTCCCAAATATCATGTCTACAAACATGTCTCACAATTTGAATAAAGATTAGTCTTTAACATGTATGAAGAGGACAAGTTGTATCCAAAACTCGAACTGCATTAACTTGCCTATAATTAGCTTCTGTGTCGCAAACACTAGAAATCGTGTTATACAGCTTTAAAATAAGGTTAGTAAATAATGGTGGAAAATGTATTTAAAACTATTTACGACTTACACTTTTGTACGTTATTTATGTCTAAAGGTTGCATATTATAACCTTAAAGCTTTTATAATATTGTCTAAAATATACATAATAGTAGATTTTAAAAGGCCCAGTGATGGTTATTCTTGCATTTGCGTGTGTGTGTGTGTGTGTGTGTGTGTGTGTGTGTGTGTGTATAGGTGATAAAATGAATGTAAATAATGAAATCTATTTTGGATTCTTGTGTCTGTAGCTTAGCTTTTGAGATCCTGGATGTTGTACCCTATCCAGATGTGGTGGTCGTTTGCTGTGGTGGTGGAGGTTTACTTTCTGGTGTGGCCGCTGCTATCAAACTTTCTGGTTGTGAAGACACAAAGATCTATGGAGTTGAACCAGAAGGAGGTAAATCAGGAAAATGCCCTTATATTTTAATGTATAAATAAATAAATATATATATATACCATATTTGATTTCTTTTTTTTAATGAGAAACAATATGTGTAAAAAATAAAATAAACCTGATTTTCAACAGC
Organism: Danio albolineatus; assembly: GCA_903798035.1. Classification (NCBI taxonomy): domain Eukaryota; kingdom Metazoa; phylum Chordata; class Actinopteri; order Cypriniformes; family Danionidae; genus Danio; species Danio albolineatus. The sequence continues at coordinate 29,605 of CAIGQQ010004826.1, read as the reverse complement.
ATGCACAATGTATAAGAGCTTCATTGAGAAGAAGCCTGTTAGTATGGACGCTAAAAGCATTGCTGCAGGGTTGGCGCCTCCATTTGCAGGTAAGAAATCTACTTAAGTGAAACTTTATTGTGTGTTTTTATCATACTGTCGTCAACATTCTTATTTATGCTAAATGAAACCCACATTTTGTGATTTGTTTTCAGGTGCTCTGGCATATCAGCTTTGCCAGAAGTATGTGGAGAAGATTGTGCTGGTGAGCGAAGAGGAGATCAAATCTGCAGTTTCCACACTTTATAAAGCCGGTCTGGTTGTTGAACCTTCGGGCACTGCTGCGTTCGCTGCCATCATCAATAAAAAAATACCAGATATTCAAGACAAGAATGTGGTGGTGATTCTCAGTGGAGGAAACATTGGCAAAGATGAGCTTAACAACTTCCCAGACTGAAAAAATAAATATAAAAATCGATCATTTCTTAACATATCATTACAAATAGTGTTGGGTAAGTTACTTCAAAAAGTAATTAATTAATTACGTCAATAAAATTGTATTTAAATTATTTCTTTAAGTACACAATAAATAATTCAATTACTCAATAAGAATTTAATTACTTGACTCAATAGTATTTTAAATCCCTATGAATTTTAAGGCATACAATATTAAACTAATAAATTGGAGCCAAACAGACTGAGAAATGACACAATGCTTCATAAACAAAATATATTGATATAAATTTCTTACTCACGTTTAATTGTCTTGATAAATGTGGCCATATTTAGTTGAACATATTCTGCAAAATGTATTTGCATAGCAAAACAACACAATTTGTCTGCTTTGAATTGATTTATACATATCTGTTGAATTTATGTACAGTATTTAGACAAGGATATTATAAGTAACTAAAAAAATCTAAAAAGGAAAAGTAATCCCTTACTTTAATTTTTCAATGGAAAAGTAATCTAATTACAGTAACTAGTTACTTTGCAACTAACTATACCCAACACTGATTACAAACCCCCTTTTTATTTTCACTTTTTATTCAGGTATTTCTGGAAAAAATACAATCAATAATAAAAACCTAAGTATTTATTTAACATTTTACATAAAAGTTTTAGCAAGTGAATAGTGTTTTTGGGAAGTTGATGAACTGACAACTAAATGCGGTTTTTATAAAATAAATGAAAGATTTGTACAGTTTGTGTGGTTTAATCTTTGGTCTCACAGGTGACACACTGATACACAATTGTGTGCATATTGTAACTGTGTCTCTAAGTGTACAACAGAGAACACATTAAATTATGTGTCTTTTACGAAATGGAGGCAATACTATTTTTGTACACAAATTTACCAAAAATTACCTCTGTAAAAGATAATAAAGACAGATGTAGCCAGCGAACTTCAAAATGATTATTTACCAGTGCTGTTCAATGATAAAACTCATTGCATACAAAATAAACGTTTGTGCTTACTTATTGTAATGTTTTAGATTATATTATTCAAAATATACAAAATTTGCCAAACACGGGGAAAACATGCAAACTCCACACAGAAATGCCAACTGACCCAGCTGAGGCTCGAACCAGCGACCTTTTTGCTGTGAGACAACAGCACTACCCACAGCGCCATAGCACTACCCTTTTTTTTAATTGCATAAATAATATTGTATAATTAATAATTTTCTAAAAAAAAAAAAAAGAAGAAGAATATATATTTCATATTTATTGATATGAATCAATGCTTGCATATTGGCATGTGTCCGACCTTGTTTATTTGTTCACAAAGTAAACACCTTCTAACCAGAAGCAGGATTGTATCGTTTGTAATATTTCATTACTTGGCGTCTATTTTAATATAGCCTCACGTAAATATGAAACTGTAGTTCCAGGTGTAGTTCCTAGTCGAACCGCTTAAACCGTGGCACTGTGAGTAGCGCGTGGCGTTTAAAAAGCACAGAAATGTAAACACTAGAATGGAAATGTATTGTTATTTTTATTTCTTCTAAAAAAAAACCCTGCACTATCTTGTAGTATAGAGGATCGAAACTGCGCGCTAGTTTGTTGCAGAAAGCTACATTTTTTTGCAGCAAAATACAATAATTTAAAATGTATCTAAAAAACAAAACAAAATCATAGACGCATTTGCAGATTTAGTTAATTTTATTTCACTCGCTTTCTTTCGGCTTAGTTTGTGATTTATCAGGGGTCATCGCAGCATGAACCACCAATTAGCCTACTCTCACATAGGCCTATGTTTTATATAAGAAAACATCCCTGCCGCAACCCAGAACTGGGAAGCACCCATGCACTTATTCAGGTGCTCGGGTTTCCCACACAAGTCCAGCGACTGTTTAATATGCTTAAATAATTAGGTCTACTGGATGAGTGATCCAAAATTGGGTCTGTAATTGTCATTGGATCTGCGGCATATAGCTGTATTAAATGTTGCTTTACAATTCATTTAAATAATCTATTTGTACAGAGAATTTAGTCTTGCTAGCACAAGCCCAGCTGGGCCTGAAACCACATAACATTTGCTTAATCAAATGAAATAGAGCAATTACATGCAAGTATCAACCAAAACGGCAAAATCTTTCCTTAGCAAAAGTTATTTTGGGTTGTGCAGTTTAATTCACAGAAAAAAATATGCTGTACACTGTAAACTCACATAGTCTTTTTTATCATTTAAAATATTTTATAAAAGTTTACAGATTGATGTGTATTTATTTCTGAAATCTGAGTTTAGTTTTTTGCTGTTGTTGTTGTTTTAATATGAACAGATGTTCATTGTAGGCATATATACATTCTTTGTGAATTATTTTCAAGTTTTTTTGTTCTGCAAATGTCACATCCGTAACACTGGAATTGCTCAAAATACTTCAATTTATTCTGAAATCTATTGTGTTTCCTTGTCCACTTGTTTTAGGGAATGATTTTACACATTCTAAAAAAAAATCTAAAAGGGCATGACAGTGGCATAACTGGTAGCACAATCGCCTCACAGCAAGAAGGTCACTGGTTCGAGCCCCAGCTGGGTCAGTTGGCATTTGTGTGAAGTTTGCATGTTCTCCCTGTGTTTGCGTGGGTTTCCTACGGGTGCTCCAGTTTCTCCCATAGTCCAAAGACATGTGGTATAGGTGAATTGGGTAGGCTAAATTGTCTCTATAGTGTAGGCCTATGTGTAAATGAGTGTATGGCTGTTTCCCAGTGATGGGCTGTGGCTGGAAGGGCATCTGCTGGATAAGTTGGCGGTTCAATCCGCTGTGGTGACCCCTGATTAATAAAGTGACTAAGCTGAAAATAATATGAATGAATTAAAAAAAATCTAAAAATACATGAATTTTCAGTTCAGTATTTATAGACAAATACAATGCAATACAAATATGTAAAATGATTTAAACGAGAAAATAGGAAAAAACACAATTGCCTGAACTGAATTAGCATGGCGTGAATAATTTACCCTGTATAAAAGTCCAGTGTTCATGGCTGAAATTATTTTAATTATTTTATGGGCCATCGCGCTCCCCCTATAGGAATAATCCTGCAACTTCACGATCTTTGGAAATGTGCCGCCAAATGATTATTCTATAATCTTTGACCGTTCGAGATAACGGCGAATGAAAGGCTTTGATTTGCAAAAGCAGCTTAAGAAAATATTCTGGATTGCACTCCCGGTTTTACGGTAATGCTAACATGTAGAAATTATACGCAATAGATTATCAAAGCTGCACTACTGCAATTAAAAACAAACACAATGCAGATAAAACTTTCTGGCTGTTTTAAAAAGTATTTTGGCTAGGTTGTTATACTATAATAGTTACGTGACAGCTGAAAAAACTGTATAGATCTTCATTTTTTTTCTTTTTGTCAGAGAAAATAAATCCAATAATATCAATAAAAACTAGTTTGGATTTGTTAATAAAGCAACACATCAACAAAGGAAAAAATAAGTATAACTATTGATCAATGTGATTTTAAAGAAATTATTTAATCTCATTGATAACTACAAATATAGTTTTATGTATTTATTTATGTAGCAACAAGATCAAACCTGTCAAATCAGAAAAAAATGGGAGATGTTTCAGCAGACATGATTACAGAAGAGATGCTCAGAGAGGCCTGTGAGACTGTGAAATCCAGCCCGATGAATGTGATCAATACACCGATGATCCCATGGTGCCAAACCACACTGCCACTCCACACCTCCTGCAATATCCATATTAAACTGGAAAACATGCAGCGCACAGGTTTGTTGAGGCATTTCTGGCATGTTTTCTTTGAGGAACAGGCTCATTTAACAAGTCACAGGGTTAATCAGTTGAAGTTTACCATTTTTTATTCCATTCAGCTGATCTTTGGGTCTGGTGGAAGCACTTTTAGCATAGCTTAGCATAAATCATTAAATCGGATTGGACCATTAGCATCTTACTTAAATTTTTTTAAAAAAAGAAAAAACAACTGTTTTGATAAATTTTCCTAAATTTTAACTCTTTACTGAGGTGTACTAAGACTAATGGAAAATGAAAAGTTGCTAATTTTTAGGTCGATAAGGCTGTGACATGTACTCTTATTCTGTAGTAGAAATCCCATTGCTGCTAAATCGACCAATAAATTAGCAACTATTCATTTTGCAATAGTTTTGGTAAAGTGTCAAGCTTTAAATAGAAAAATTATTTACATGTTTATTCATGTTTTTTGAGTGAGGTGCTAATGGTCTAATCCGATTCAATGATTTATGCTAAGCTAAGCTAAAGGTGCATTCGCCAGATCTGGAGTTAAACTGAATGCATTCAAAAATGATAAAACTGAACTGTTTAACTATAGGCGAGTGGTAAAATGAGCCTATTTAAAAAAAAGAAAAGAAAAAAATGGAGTGTGTCTTTTAAGTTCTAATCATAATATCTATTTGTTTGTCCTCTTTCTGCAGGTTCATTTAAAATTAGAGGTGTTGCAAACCAGTTTGCCAAGAGACACAAAGGGGACCATTTTGTGACCATGTCTGCTGGGAATTATGGGAAAGCTTTTTCATACGCATGTAAGCATTATGGATCCAAAGGCAAAGTGGTGATGCCAGAAACCGCTCCCATCTCCAGATCTGTGCTTATACAAGTACGACACTCATTTTAATACACTTATTACACTTGGATGCACTTACCAAGTTTCCTTTATTAAGTCTTTAATAAGAAATGTGTCAAATGTTTAGAGTTTGGGAGTCGATGTTGAAAGAGTTCCAACTACTCAGCTCATGGATGTTGTAAACCGTTGTGTTCAAGAGGACGGCATGACTTTCCTTCATTCCATTGATGATCCAGACCTCATTGCTGGACATTCCAGGTTAAGATCATGTGTGCTGTCTAAAGAGGTCGTATGAGGCTTTATAATGATTTATTTTTCCTTCAGAGTGTAAGTGCAAACCTTTAACTGGCTACTTGATGTCAAAATGACATCAAATTAACATCAAGCATGATATCAAAAAGCTTGAAGTCTATTTAACATCCACGCATTGATTGCCTTATGACCACCAAAATAATGACACAAAAAGTATTATAATATAAGAAAAGTTTTATTCATTTCAAAGTTTCAGTTACAAACAACAAATTAACACTGGATTTTTGTATCCCTACAATTTATGTAAACTACCTTGATGTCAAAACAACATTATTGCTGTCAAAAATCAACTACTGTACAGAACTGTCCTATAACTGTTTTTTGCAATTAGTCAATTTGATGTCATTTTGACATGAATGTAGTCAACTGACATCAAATTGATTGGTACATTTTAAAAAGATATAGATTTGTAATTAAAGAGTCCATATTGGTACCACAGTGGCACATATTATTTACTAAAAAGTACAAAAGTGTAATAATTTCTGTTCTATTCTGTTGTACCCTTAATGGGAAAGTTCACCCAAAACTGAAAATTCTCTCATCGTTTTCTAATCCTTCACTTGTTCAAGTTTGAGTTTGAATTTCTTTCTGTTAAACACGAATGAAGATCTACTGAAAAATGCTGCCAAAAAAAAAAAAAAAAACAGACATTGACCTCCATAGTATATTTGGTTCTTACTATTGATGTCAATGGCTGCTGTTTTCCAGCATTCTCCAGAATATCTTTTTTGTGTGTTTTTAACTACAACTACTTGACTGTGAGTAAATGGTGATGGAATTTTTATTTTTGGGTTAACTATCTAACTATCTATACTTTAAGGCTGGGATGTCCAAACTTGGTCCTGAAGGGCTGGTGTCCTGCAGATTTTAGGTCCAACTTGCCTAATCACACCTGCAAGGATGTTTCTACACTGTAAAAAATGAAAAGTTGAGTTAACTTAAAATTTTAAATCAACTGGCTGCAAAGAAATTTTGAGTTTATTAAGCTTCAGTGGATCAAGTTGTGCCAAATAAATTTTTTAAGTTGACAGAAAAGGCTGGTTTATGTCAAGGATACTTAACAGAATAATTTGGCACAACTTCAACCACTGAAGCTTAATAAACTAAAAATTTCTGTGCAGCCCGTTGCTTTAAAATCTTAAGTTAACTCAACTTTTTAGTTTTTGAAAATATGGAGAAATCAAAATTTAAAGTCTCCTCAACTGATTTTTTTACTTTTATTGAACAAACAATTCCAAACATGCAGTTAAATAATTTTTATGAGTAAATTCAACTCTGAGCTCAATAATATGTCCACTTAACTTACAATTTTAAACTGAATTAACGATTTGTAATAAGTTAGATTTTTTTTACAGTGTAGAAAGCCTAGTAAGAGTTTGATTACCTAGCCTAGGTGTGTCTGTCTGCGGTGGGAACTAAACTTTGCAGGACACTGACCTTCCAGGACTGAGTTTGGACACCCCTGTTTTAATGTGTCAATGTGTACCTAATAGTCTAATATATGCATCTAATAACACATCACAGTGATGGATTTTTTTTTTAATTCTGAGTTTGCTAGTGCTGGAGTCCTAAAGCTCTTATTGGTATCTAAAATGTACATAACAGTGCATCGTGGAACAGCTTTTGATCCATTTTATTATTTATTTATTTTTTCTGTATGCAATGAACTGAACACAAATAATGAAATGTATTTTGGATTCTTGTGTCTGTAGCTTAGGTTTTGAGATCCTGGATGTTGTACCCTATCCAGATGTGGTGGTCGTTTGCTGTGGTGGTGGAGGGTTACTCTCTGGTGTGGCCTCTGCCATCAAACTGTCTGGTTGTGAAGACACCAAGATCTATGGAGTTGAACCAGAAGGAGGTGAATCATCAAAATTTCCTATTATATTTTGTGTTAGAAAGTGTGTTTATATGTGTTTATAGTGTGTTTATGTCAGAAAGTATTGATGTGTGAAAACTTCAAGATAATTTGTACTTTAAATACCAGTGAACTTGAATGAAGGAGATCAAACCAGGCCTTTTGTTTTCATAAGCCTTCATGCAACTGGAAACACAACCGTTTGCCAAACTGGCCACTAGTTGCTTGTATCCAGTGTTGTTGACGATACACACAGCTGGGGTTGAGCTGGGTGATTCTCCCTTCCCCTGGGCATTTTACTGGGGCTGTTCCTCAATATGCGTTCTTCAGCGTTCTTAACATCATCATCAACTGCCAAAGTTCAGTTCCAAAACTCAAGAATGTAGGACAGGTGAAAGTTCCCATGCAATCTTGATATCGAGGATGCAACGATGCAGACTTGAGCGCAAAACTTGCTTGAGAAGTCCCAGAAGTCATTGCGGCTGTACAAAGAAGGTGGGAAGCACAGCATTCTATACCTGTTTATCATTAAAGTTTAGAACCTATTAATCTCAGGAAACGAGACAGTGAAAGTAAATGTAATATGAACATCTTAATTAGGGCTTAAACAGATTAATGGTGTTTATCTGCTGAAATTCGTAATAAGTTAAATCTGTTTAATTTGTATTGTGCAAAGTATATTTGTAAGGTTTTTGTGCTTGTTATATATATATATATATATATATATATATATATATATATATATATATTGAAAAGGGGAAAAACAACAAATTGTGGTATGAATGCTGTAATGTTTAAATAATTTTCCATAAAAAATGTGTGAAGGTCATGTGACCATCAGGAAGAATGCAACATCTCATTTCTCAGAGGACGTGTTTTTGTGTTCAATTCAATTTTATTTGTATAGCGCTTTTACAATGATTGTGATTAGATTGTGTCAAAGCAGCTTCACATGCATTATAAAAAATTGAAACAGTGTCAGTCCAGTTTTCAGTGTTGGAGTTCAGTTTAGTTCAATTCAGCGTGGTTTAATATTCACTGCTGAGAGTCCAAACACTAAAGATTATCCATTGATGCGTTCTCGTGGTCTCCTGAGTTCTTATGGTCTCCTCCGTGATGTCATTCTTCTGAGATGACCTGGCAAGAACGATTTCACAAGAACGCAAATCCATTCTGAGCATTCTTGGAATTGAGAAACAGCCTGGGTATTCCTAAAAGAGCAGATTTCCCTAAGAGAACAACATGGTCAGCCAGAGCGTCTTTTTGAAGATGTTGTTCCAACCATGTTTTACTGGATGCGGTGGTTTCCTGTCCCCATGATGATAGGCACAAGCACAGAATCAAATATCTGGGGGTCCAGCATTTTGTAGCGGTGCTTTCGGACAGCTCATGACCTCACTGCGAGGGCATGTCTGTTGTGCAGCTGAGACCGCAACCCTTGCAAAAGTAAGACAGTGAGTACTCATGCAGGTTTCAGCATCGGAGTGGGGGCCAATCTGTTGTTTCTGGGCCTGCGGATCTCCCACTCCTCCACAGCATGCTTCATCCAAGCTTAGAGCGTTCGTGGTGGTTGATCCTCTCGGTTGACCACTCAGTGACACCAGCATCCAGATGTCCATTGCGACATCAGAGGGTGAGCTGTCCTCCGAGGTGCCCACAGTCTAGGATCTAGGATCTGGAATCTGACATGATAACTGTTCTTTCCTGGGCTTCTTTGTGGTGGGACTAGAAGTGTCATCACCCTGGTCCAACTGAAGGACCAACTCACCACCCTCAATGGCGGGGTGGCCAAGGGGTCAAAGCTGTTCCCCAGGTGGAGTGTGTTACTGTGGTCATCCTTTGCAAGGCATACCACCTGACCGGACCTCAGTTGCATATCAATTGCCAGGAGCTGTTGGCAGTGTTTCTCACTCTTCATCGATTTCGATGGGTGCTGTAGCAGAAGCAAGTGCTGGTCAGGAGGTGCAGCACAGCTGAGGTTGTGCATAAAAACCATAAGAGTGGTAAATGCTTTCGCACATGTCTCAGCTCATTCGCTATCTGCTACTCTGGAGTCACAACATGCAGCCGATGAAGCAGCCCATGCTCCTGCAGTCCAGCTGATATCGGAGCACTTTGGAGAAGCCCGGATCAACCTGTTAGCTTCTTTTGAAACCACCCATTGTCAGGTGTTCTATTCCCTGACCGAGACCCCCTTGGCTGGATCACAGCTGGCCCCAGGTTGCTTTTTCCTGTACAAGGTCAGAGAAGATGAGGAGCAGGTCTGTGACCCAACTGGACATGGGTTTCCGAACTCTCACTACTAGTGACAGCTCCTCCTTGGAGAGTACCCCTGAGGAAGAACCTCATGTCTCAGGGATGGTGCATTCTCGGCCAGATCTCTGGAACCTCCATGTGTGGTCCATAGATTAATAGATAGATAGGTTAAATCCATCCCGCCCCCTCTCATACCCTCTTGGGATCTCGCTGTAGTCCTAGCAGGTCTGCAGAAAAATCCATTTGAAACACTAGACACAGTATTTTCTGGAATTTTATATTTTCTAGAATTTTATACTTTATATGCTTTTTAAGGCTTACTTTATTTATTTAGTTTTGGTTATCTTTGTAGTAATAAACATTAACTAGATTCAGTATGTGTCACTTTTGCTCGGCTGACATACACATTATCTTAAATAAACCTGATTTTCAACAGCATGCACAATGTATAAGAGCTTCATTGAGAAGAAGCCTGTTGGTATGGATGCTAAAAGCATTGCTTCAGGACTGGCGCCTCCATTTGCAGGTAAGAAATCTACTAATCTTTAGATTCTACAAAAAAGAAATCTTAAGTGGAACTTTGTGTGTTTTTATCATACTGTCGTCAACATTCTTATTCATGCTAAATGAAACTCACATTTTGTGATTTGTTTTCAGGTACGCTGGCGTATCAGCTTTGCCAGAAGTATGTGGAGAAGATTGTGCTGGTGAGCGAAGTGGAGATCAAATCTGCAGTTTCCACACTTTATAAAGCCGGTCTGGTTGTTGAACCTTCGGGCACTGCTGCGTTCGCTGCCATCATCAATGACAAAATACCAGATATTCAAGACAAGAATGTGGTGGTGATTCTCAGTGGAGGAAATATTGGCAAAGATGAGCTTAACAACTTCCCAGACTGAGAAAAAAATAATAAGAATCAATAATTTCTTACCAACCTACATATGATTACAAATAGTGTTGGGTAAGTTACTTTCAAAAGCCTATCATTACTAATTACATTATTAAAAAATGTTTTAAAATTACTTTTTAAAATAACAAAATCTGAAAAGTAACTGAATTACTCATTTAATTACTTAAGTCAACACTACTTAAAATTCCTATTAATTTCAATGCATAGAAATTAAACTCAAAATTGAGCCTTTATCTTTATTGAAAAAATGGCAACACTTGAAGAATAATAAACATGATATGATATGAGAACACAAAACATTTCAAAGCAATGACATGACATTTCAGAATTACCATTGACTAAATTCCTTCGTTCAATCATCTTGATAAATGTAACCTTTCGTTCAAAAACAGAATTAATCAGCAAAATGTATTTGTATAACAATAAAAGCACAACTCCTCTTCTCTTCAGCAATTGATTGAATTACAGTATTTAAGGCAAGTACATAATAATTAAATGACCTAAAAATAAAGTAATCTTTACTTTTTCAAGGTAAAATGTATTCTAATTACAGTAACTAGATACTTTGTACCTAATTACACCCAACACTGATTACAAACCCATACTTTTTATATATTTAGCCTTTTCTGAAGTAGAAGAAAAAACAAATCACCTTTCTCCTTTCCATATAATACTGAATAAAAATAAATTCCATAAAAATATCTAGTATAAACTTGTAAAATCGATGTTTAGAAAGGCATGATGAGGATAGGAAAATTATGACTTGTTTTAATTTCGGTGTAACTTTTTTTTACAAATAAATGTTGTTTTTATAGTTAATTACACTACTAATTTACAGTACAAATTGTACAATCATCAACAGACCACATAGATACCTGTTGAATACAAAAACACAGTAAATAAAGTAATAAGTGTGAACTTGTACAAATAAATAAAATGTGCTGTGAAAAGTGTAGATTTTGTATGTGTAGATGCTGTTTTATTCATTCCAATTAATTTTTTTTACTTTTATGCAGTTTGTGTGGTTAATCTTTGATCTCATATAGCTGACACATTAATACACAATTGTGTGTATACTGTTACTGCCAGTGTTGGGAAAAAATAATATATTAAAATATAAAGTCACTTAAAAAAAAAGTAACTAAACAGTACAGACTATTTCAATGTGGTGATGCTATTGGCCCATGGACATTTCCAGCTTGTTGTCAAACAATTTTAATAACTGTAAGTGGCAATTCAATCATATCACAACATTGAAACAGCTGTCATATCATTAATTATCAACATGTGGACCTTTTAGGATTCTCAGGAACTATGGAAATTAAAAATGTAAAAAAAGGAAATCCGTTAAGACCACTGTTATTGTTTACATCTCTCAAAATAGTCTATACTTAGTTACTTGTTAAAGTCATTTCAAAATGTGTATTTTATATTTGAGTTAATTTTTTTGTAAAGAATAATGGCAATAAATTGTAATATCTTACTTTGGTTACACAACACTTGTTACTGCATCTTCAAGTACAACAGAAAACACATTTAATTTATATTTCTCCTTTATTTACAAAATGATGGTGATACAATTTTTGTACACAATTTTGCCTCTGTAGAAGATCTGAATAGTAAAGATACATTGATTTAGCCGGTGAACTTGAAGATGATTTAAATGAAATGTTACATCATTAATTGTGACTAATCGCAGACAAAATAAAAGTTTACATTAAATTAATAATGTTATGTATTGTGTACATTATGTACTTTTAAAAACACATCTGCATAATATATATATATATATATATATATATATATATATATATATATAGAGAGAGAGAGAGAGAGAGAACATGTTATATAAAATTATACATATTTCTAACCATATACATGTATGTGTGTGTACCTCTATAAACACGTAACATATTTTGCAAATACAAACTTTTATTTTGAAAGCGATTAGTCATGATTAGTTAAACAGTCCTACTATTTATTTGAAAATATGCTGAATTTATAAAACTAGAGAGTTTTAAATGATAGTGCATTTGTTTGTACATATTGAAACACCAACACATTATTTATGCAACATCTTTAGTGGCCATCCTGCAAACAACAGCATCCAAAAGACTGCCGCACTTTTCCTCTTGCGGTGTGATTTTGTAGAGCTGGAATGAGAGACGGAAATAAACAAGATGCTTCTTCCGTTGTTCTAAACCAGGTAAGAGGAGTTCGACTAACCTTTTTTATCTTTGTTGTATCAGCCAATTCAGACACTTGACCAACATCAATCTGCTGTCCGTCCACTTTTGAGATGATGTCATCAACGTTAAGGGTCTCTTCTTTATTGTGCACTAAGACAATATGAACCGCGGTGTCGCTGTCAGAGATCCCGAACCTTTTGAACGCTTCAGAAATCTAAAAAATATTGAAGTATCAGAATTTTGAGTTGGACACTCACAAAACCATTCAATCATTAATTTTCCTTCAGCTTAGTCCCTTAATTCATCAGGGGTCACCACAGCGGAATGAACCGCCAACTTGTCCAGCATATGTTTTACGCATCGGATGCCCTTCCAGCTGCAACCCAGTACTGTAAAACATCCATACACACTCATACACTACGGCCAATTTAGTTTATTCAATTCACCTATACCACATGTCTTTGAACTGTGGGGGAAACCGGAGCACCCGGAGGAAACCCAAACGAACCCGGGGAGCACATGCAAACTGCACACTGAAATGCCAACTGACCCAGCTGGGACTCAAACCAGTGAACTCCTTGCTGTGAGGTGTCAGTGCTAACCACTGAGGCACTAAGGTATTTGAAATGCTACTTACATTGTTTGTTGGTGAAAGATTAAAAATGATTTCAGAGTAAAGGCTTCTGGTTTTCATTTTCCCGATTTTATGAAGGTGAACTGCTTTATTCGTTGCCACCAGGATCTGGAATGCGTCCACAACCTTTATTAAAAAACAAAAAGGTAAACATATATATATATATATATATAGTATTTATATATATATATATATATATATATATATATATATATATATATATAT
>CAIGQQ010004826.1:0-16060 GCA_903798035.1 Danio albolineatus | reverse complement strand
ATATAGTATTTATAAAGGTTTTAGAATATAACTTACACTATTACATGACTTATTTTTCTTGTTTTCAGAATTAATATTAATTTTAGACAACACAATACTAAATGTTTAACTTCAGAAGATGTAAATTATCAATATTTGGTGGAATAACACTGATTTTTAATAATAACAAATGAAAACATTTCATTATTATGTCCGAATGTCATTTTCTGCTGCAAATAAACAAAAGTTCTAAATTACAACCTTCATTACGTTCATTATACCATCGTAAAATAAAACAAATATTAAAGTATTAACATTTTACTCTAACACAGGGGCCACCAAACTTGTTGCTGGAGGGCTGGTGCCCTGCAGATTTTAGTTCCAACCCTAATCAAACACACCTGAACAAGCTAATCAAGGTCTTATTAGGTATACTTGAAACATCCAGACAGGTGTGTTGAGGCAAGATGGAGCTAAACCCAGCAGGGACACCAGCCCTCCAGGACCGAGATTGGTGACCGCTGCTTCAACCAACCCTGTTCCTGGAGATCTACTATACTGCAGAGATCAGCTTCGACCCTGATCAAACACACCTGAACCAATTATTTAGGATTTGAACAGCGCTTAACAATTACAGGCAGGTGTGCTTGATATGGGTTGCAACTGAAATCTGCAGGAAGGTAGATCTCCAGGAACAGGGTTGAGCACCCCTTCTCTAAAACTACTTGGTAAATTCAGTAGACACACGGTGAGATTCTCTGGGAGAATTGATAAAGTTCTGTAATAGGCATAAAACTCTAGCAAAATATGACTATCTGTGTGTAGTTTTGGAGATTTTTATTTAACTTTTATTTTTATGTTATATATTTTGTATATTCTTTCCATAACTTTAAACACACACACAAACAAACAAACGTATTGCCATGATACAAAACATATTAAACTATAAATACCACGGTAATTTCCTGAAATGTATAAATGATAATGAATGAATACATCATTTAAACTCGTCACGTGCTCTTACCATTGCTGGATTGATCAAGGCGCCTTTAATTTCTCCATTTACTGCCATTTTTCTGAGCTCCGTCGCATTTTTCACATCTTTGAAGAGCAGCTGAGTCACTGTGTATTCAGGAAACAGTTCTAAATCCTGTGTGAGGTACATCGCTATTATTTTTACGTCTCCAGTACAACCAATTTATTTTGACTGCATGCTCTTCCCAGTCTGACGGAACAATAATAAGGTAACACCTTCATTTGCTGCTAGAAAGGTTCCGACGTGACAACGGATGTTTCAAATATTACAAAATGCCCATTTTTAGCCAGCTCCCGCTTTTAATTTGAGTTTTAAGCAAGCAATGATATGTGAAGAAAAAACACAGTTGTTGCTCTGTTTAGAATGAGACAGATGTTGGACCTTTTCGCAAAGAAAACCAAGTAAATAATACAACTTGCATTTTAACAATTTTATTATTAAAATTTACATTTAATGTGATTTTATTTTCAGAACCACTACAGAGATAGTATTCAATAGTTTAACCCAAAAAAAATAAATAAAAACACGGAGCACTCATTCGTATTTAATACATGTAGATTTATAGTAAATTATAAATTATGGTATACCAAAGAGAGTAGTTATAAATCAATAATAATCTAAAAAAAAACTATAATAATCTATGGTAAAAATAACTTGTGACATCGGTGGAACTAATTGTTTTCCTTTCCAGTTTCCACACGGAGCGTTGACTGTGAGGCAACAGTTAAGCTGTCAAAAATCAAACCTAAAAATGCGAGTTTGGTATATTTGTACACATTTTTGACACCCCGAAGGATCGTCGATCTCAAGGAATGAATGTATCGCATACCATCTTAATCCTCCTCATATACCACTCATTTCGTGTTTCATCAAAGGTCGAGTTTGTCTGAATAAGGATGGAGAGATTTGAGGTTTATATCTTCACAGCTCTGTGCAGCATCAACTTTCTCATTTCATGCCTGCTGTTCTCCAAAATCACACGGGAACAGAGAGACCCGTACATGGATGAAATATTCCACGTACCTCAGGCACAGAAATACTGTGAAGGGAAGTTTACTGAGGTGAGTTATTGTTGTTTGTTCGGTACATGGCTGCAGGATATTGGAAAATTTTCATATTGCGATGTTTTTTTCTCCCTGCGATATATCGCGATATAAATATAGTTTTACCAGCTGCCTTAAATAGCTCTATTGTGAAAATCATTCATTTAGAGCGACTAAAATACAAATATGTTTGTATATAATTTATTATATACATATAATATAAAAACTGCAGTCACAAATAAACACAATGGAGCAAAGATGCAAGTGAAACGAACAGTGCTTTTTCTGTGGAGTCTAAACAGTATTCAGGTTGATAAAATGAATAATTGAATCTAAAAATAACACTGTATTGACCTTATTCTTTGCATATGAGCGGCCACAGCCGTTGGTATCTTTTTTTGGTCAAGACTTCCAGTCCTATTTACTTCCATTGATGCTTAGACATTAAAAACAGCTTATTATGCTGCTTCATGTATTTTCTTATTATATTATTCTACTTTTTGTGTATAGTCATGAACACTTGATTGTAGAGCCAGTAGTTTGACTGTTTATTACTCCTAGTCATTTCTCCCATAGGCAACTGAATCGTAAGTTCTAAAATAATCGCAAATTCGAACGCATGCACTTTTGCATTGCAGAATAAGGTCAAAAGTTTTCATTATATCAATAATTCAATAAGATTAAACTTCATTAAAACTACAAATGGCCTGAATGATTTAAACACAGTCAAAGGCCTTAAAACACATACGAATGACAAGACTTTAACATTTTTGTGGTTAAAGTCTGCAGTGACTCCACAAATCTTATTGAGGTAAAGTTGATTTTATATTTGTACATTCACACGTTCTTCTTAATAATAGTTTATGAAAAGTATTCTTTGCCAATTCTGAATGGGAAAATCGTATTAGGTATCCAACGGCTATGAAAGTACAACAGTGTTCACAGTCAATTATATAGTGCTAATGTGTTTTGAATTCACACGTATGCTATTTCAGACTGAATATTGAAAATAACCAATATAGGGATCTTTTCACTAAATGAATGTGCGAATATAAAACCAACTTTACCTCAATACAAATCTGTGTTTTTGATTCCTGGTCAACTATCATATTAAGATGAAGTTGGTTTTATATTTGCACAGTCGTTTTTTGATAGTTGTTGGCTGTCAATAGGATTTTCTTATTTAGAATTTGCAAAGAATACTTTTCAGAAACTATTATTTAGGAGAAAGTCTGAATGTGTGAATATAAAACCAACCTTACCTAATAATCCCTATTGCCTATATACACATTGCGTTATTGATGCTGAAATGATATATCGTTCAGCTCTAGTTTATTATATTTGTGTGTTTTGTCATTAATGCGCATGTATGTTCTATTTTCTTCCTCAGTGGGATCCGATGATCACCACTCTTCCTGGGCTGTATTTGGTATCGGTGGGTCTGATCAGGCCGGTGGTTTGGCTGGCAGATCTGAAAGGTAGAGTGGTCTGTTCTACTGCCATGCTGAGGTTCATCAATCTGCTCTTTAATAGCGGAAATCTGTACATTCTCTATCTGATCATCTGCAAGCTGCACATGAAAGATAAGGTATGTATAGTGGGTAAGACTTTATAGTAAGGTTGTGTTAATGTTAGTTAGTGTATAATGAACAACACACATATTGCAGTATTTATTCACCTTTGTTATGTTAGTTAATAAAGTTTTTTTCAATGTTAGTTTATGCTAACTCACAGTGCATTAACTAATGTTAACAAGCATGCGTTAGGATTTTAATAATGCATTGTTGAATGTTAAAGTATGATTAATAAATGCTGTACAAGTATTGTTCATTATTAGATAATGTTAGTAAATACGTTAACATTTACTAAAGAAACTTTATTGTAAAATGTGACTTATATAATGTGTGTGTCTTATCACCAAGGCTGAATTTATTTGCGTAAAAGTACAATAAATATAGTAATATTGTGAAATGGTGTTAACATTTAAAGTTTTTTTTCCATTCTTGTGATTCAACGCTAAATTTACAAATTTTTCAGCATCACATGATCCTTCATATGTCATTCTCATATGTTGATTTCTTGTTCTGTTCAGATCTGTTCTTGTATCTAACAAATATTACTCACACTTGATCAACAATAATGATTCATAGAATTTTGAGTTCTTTTTTGCAGTCTTTTTTTAATAACTTTTTAATATCTGTCTATGTATTTATCTATATATATTTTATTATATAAATATCTTTATTCATAAAGCAGCCCATTTGTTTTTATTATTATTATTAATAAATATTTATTGAGCAGCATGATAATGATTAAAGTAGGATTGTGAATACTTGAGTATATGAAGTTTCAATCTACAGGGAATAAGAAATTAGTAATTAAAATTATTTATAATATTTCACAATTTTACTGTATTTTTACTGTATAAAAAAATAATTTGTCAAAAAAGATGAGTGGAATAGCTTTCTTTTTAAAACATGAAAAAAATCGTACTGAGGCCAAACGTTTGTCTGTCAATTTGACTCTTTATTAGAATTTCACATTGATGAAAGAAATACATGTATGTTTAATAAATTAATGTTATATGTCTTAAAAATTGCTAATTGTTTTGGCCGATTGCATAGGGGAATGCTAAGTCAGAAAGCAAGCGCAAAATAAAGAAATGCTGAAAAAAATTACACATTTTAAAAATATTGTAATTATTAATCAAAATTATTATAAATATTTCTTAAAGGCATAGTTCACCCACAATTTAAATTTACTCACTATTTATACTCACTGAAGTGTTTCAAACTTGAGTTTTATTCGTCTGTTGAACACAATAAAATATATTTTGAAGAAAGCAGAAAGCCTATAATCAAACCTGTTTTAAATCTGTATATTAATGTGAAATGGCAAATTGAATGGGATGAATGTAGAAATAACAGAATGTAGAAATAAGTGAATCCATTTGCAAATGGAAAAAATAATTGCCATTTTGAAAATAGACATGACCAGGATGTACATATGAGACGTAGAATCAGACACTCAAGACTTGCACATCTATTGAAAGGGGAAGAAAAAACAATTTGTGGCATGTACAAGTATATTTTGACGATAAAGAATATTTTAATAGAATGTTTACTTCTAAATGATATTAGAGATCGTTTTTATTCAGAAAATATTTTAAGTAAAATGTTTGTAAAGGTGTCTTTTGGATCTTTAATCAAACTAAAAGAAATATGACTCTTTTCAGTGTTGTTACCATTTGTATGGTTTTTTGTACATTGTATGTTTGTGAAAAAACGGATACAATTGTAGGTTATATACTGTATATTTATGTTTTGCCATGAATATAGCCAGTGCTGCTATGGCATTAAAACATAAATAAATAATATGAAAACCTATAATCATCAACTTCCATAGTGGGGAAACAAATGGATGTTAACAAGTTTCCAACTTTTTTCAAAATATCTTCTTTTGTGTTCAACAGAAGAAAGAAACCCAAGGGTTTGGAACAAGTGAGGGGTAAATAAATGATGACAAAATATTCAATTTAAGTGAACTATGCCTTTAAATACAAAAATGTACAGAAATTACTATAAATGTTAAATGAATTGAACAGTATTCCAGAAAACACAACAGAAACATTACAGGAAATCAAATTAGAATGTTTATAATAATTCTATGTCATTTAGAGACTCATTTTCTACTTTGGTGTTCCAAATTTAACTGAAAAAATCATATCTAGTGCTTTTATTGTGTATGTTTGTCATTTTTATTTTTATTTATGCATTTTTTGTAGTTATTATTATTATTATTATTATTATTATTATTATTATATGTAGTATGTTTTGTCTATATTGATCTTACCATGAAACAGTTGCTGAAGTGGCAATCTATAAACAAACAAAACCTTAACAAAAGCACCTAGCAACCACAAGTGAATGACATGAGGTCTAATTGTAAGCAGTAAATAATATAATGTAATTTTTTTCTCTCTCTCTCTTCAGTCTCGTTCTGCCAGTCGTAGAATGTTCTCCGCTCTGGTTCTCTCCACGTTCCCTGTGCTCTACTTCTTCACGTTCCTCTATTACACTGACTCCGGCTCCACATTCTTCACGCTTTTCATGTACCTCATGGCTCTGTACGGGTGCCATATAGTTGCGGCACTCCTGGGCGTCTGTGCTGTGCTTTTCCGCCAGACCAACATCATCTGGGTGGTGTTTTGTGCCGGTATTGTCGTGGCTCAAAAATTGGATGAGACCTGGAGGACTGACCAATCGAAGAAGAGAGATGAAAAATTACCTTCTCAAGTCCCTCTAACCATCAGCGGGGCAATCAGAGTGATGCGTTTCCTGTTGGATTTCCTCAAATCGCCAAACAATATAAAAGCTGTGGTCTCGTCAACATGGCCGTATATCGCCATATCCTTTGGCTTTGGGTTTTTTGTGGTGTTGAATGAAGGGATTGTTGTTGGCGATCGTAGCAGCCACGAAGCTTGTCTGAACTTTCCTCAGTTTTTCTATTTCCTGTCATTTACGCTAATTTTTTCGCTTTCTACCTCGCTAAGCTACCAAAGAGCGGTCAGATTTTTACAGTCTTTAAAAAAGCAGCCTTTAGTTTATTCATTTCTGATGGTGACCTTTCTGTTTTTGATTTGGAAATTCACATTTGTTCATAAATACTTGCTTGCGGACAACCGGCATTTTCCGTTTTATGTCTGGAAAAACATTTTCCGGAGACACGACGCTGTCCGTTACCTGTTAGTCCCGGGATACGTGTTCGCCACGTGGAACTTTCTGGATACCTTGAGGTCAAAGTCTTTGTTTTGGTGTCTGGTCTTTTGCGCTTGTCTTGTGGCGGCTACCGTTCCTCAGAAATTGCTGGAGTTTAGATATTTTATCATTCCCTATCTGTTGTACCGCGTTAATATCCCTGTGCCGTCTTTACCCAGACTGATTCTTGAGTTTAGTCTCTATACTGCGGTAAACGCAGCTACTGTGTACATATTCATCTACAAAACCTTTCAGTGGCCTAACAATACGGCTGTGCAGAGATTCATGTGGTGACAGTAATAATGAATTCCTTTCATTTTCTATCCACAAACACTGTAAACAAAATGGTTAGTTGACGTTACTTTAAATAAATGAGTAAACCTGTTGCTTTTAAAATGATTTGTTGACTTTACTTAAAGTGAGTAAATCCGTTGCCAAGTAAATGAACGATGAATGATTTGCTTGATTATAAAAATTAAGTTGAATCAACTTAACGGTTTCAAGTTACAATGGGTTTACTTGCTTCTTATAGTTAGGTCGGCTTGTCGCTTTTATGGAAACAGCTTTACTCACTCTAAGTAAAGTAAAAAATCTCTTTTTTACACTGAAGGGGTGATGGTTTCACCATTTATTGGTAATTAAAAATGTGTTATATTTAAGAATATGATGCAACAATATTGCAGTACTGTTGAGCCATATTTCAGCATTGATTTGCTGTTGATTTCAGTTATTTTTGTCTGTTTTGTTTAAACCTTTTGTGTCGTTATGTGTAATCGCAGGTATTTCCGAAAGTTAGTTTTAGTTTACGGTATATGTCAAAAATTAATGATCACTTAAATCAGTGTTTCTCAACCACGTTACTGGAGGACCATCAGCTTTGCACATTTTTCATGTCTCCTTAACCAAACACACCTGATTATTAGCAGAGACTGACAATACTGAAATGGGTGTGACAAAGGAGCATGCAGTTCTGATGGTCCTCCAGGAACGTGGTTGAGAACCATTAATCTAAACGATCAGTTTCTCTGGATTTCTTTTAAATTTAGTTATATGTTTGAGTTAAATGTTATTTCCGATCATTCTGCAAATGTCTGTTTACGTTTCTTCCAAATTTAAAATCAAAATGCCATTTATTGTAAAACATTTGTTTTATTGCATACAATCGCTGTTTCAGACTAAGGTACAAAACTGCTTGGTTCCCTTTCAAAAGCTTCTCTTTTGTACATAATTAGGAGGTCTGTTAAACCTTAAAGGTACATTTAAAAGTACAACATTGCACATTTTGAAAGGGTACTGCCCAAGTAAAAAGTTTGTTTTCAGATGTGTCTGTATTATTTTATTTCTGCATCTATATTATTATATTGATAAGCCACAATATCAATGTTTTAATTTTAAGAGTTATATATATATATATATATATTTGGTGAATAACCCTGATAAAAACAACTGTTATTTTGACCAACTGTCATTAATAATAATAATAATAATGATAATAATAATAGTAATAATAATAACATGACTAGACTTGTATGGAAAATTTGGAAGAAATTTAACAGTCATTTAGAATTAAAATAAATATTAACATTTTGCTCAAACTCACACCTAATAAATTTTGACAATTTTTTTTTGTGATGAATATTATAAAAACATTGAATTAGTGTTATTGAAGCCATTCCTCTCGCCAGCCCAATGAGAATGAATTTATTTTGTTTTTTTGCCTAATATGAAGTACAAGCCTCAGTTGTTCCACTATATGTTTGTGTATTAAATTCCATTTCAGTAGGATAATTGTTGTGTATTTTTATACATTTAGTTTTGTTTTCTTCAATTTTTTTCTCATTTTTATGATCAATATCAGGTTTAAGGATGTTTAATGTTCATTTCTTATTGTAACTGGTTTGTGTCTGTTTTTTTTTTTCAAATTTGTGTTAGTCTTTCCTTCTTTGCTTGGGTAATAAATTTGTTTTGATATATAATTATGATTGGATATATTTATTATTATCAACCATACCTTTGTGTATTGTTTGGGATTCGGTCTAGTTCAATAAAGCCTGCAAAAATTATTTATTCTTATTATTCAAAAATGTTGTATTCTAATTATTTAAATATAAGTTAATTAGAGTTTGGGTATAATTGTGATTATGATTAATGAGAAAACACTGCAAATGCTCTACATAAACAAAGCAAATCATTAGAGAAACCACTCATAGAAAGACAGAATATAAGGAAATATTACTATAAATAAACCAAAGACGGAAAGAGAGCTCAAAGGAAATAATTATTTCCTTTACATTTATTAGAAAGGGGTGTATCAATGATTTTAAGGGGAGGTTGGTGGGAAAATGAAATGTGCAATCAGGTCATCATGCAGGATTTATGCCTGAGAGGGAAAGCCTGTGTCTCAGCAGATCAGACAACGTGGACAAGAAGTTAAGATCTTTTGGGTGAAGGGAGTGGATTTTCTGATGGATGACTGCTCCAGGATGGACTAACACATATCCTTTAATATGTCTTAATGATTATTAAAAAAAGAGCCTAGAAGACCTTAGGCCCCATTTACACTGCCAGTTAAGTGTGACCCAATTCTGTTTTTTGCTCATATGGGACACAGATCGGATCTGTTCTATGGCCGCGTGAACACGAAAATAAAACATATCCATTCGGATATTCAGAGATGGGTTTCAGGCCCCCTTCATATGTGGAAATAAATCAGATATAAATGGTATATGTGACAATGTGACTATAACATAAACGGGCAAATCGGATTTATTGAGGCGTTTCATTTTGTATGTCAATTAAACTTGCGACAACGTGGTACTTCTCTGCGGTTTAATGACGTAGAAGGAAAAGCGTGTGTGGAGACGCCGATGCGGTAAACAACAACAGAGGAAACATGGTGGAAGAAAGTAGTCAGTGGTCAATGGCAGAAGTTACCTGCCTTGCCCTGTGGGGAGATGAGTCAGTGGAGGACACCATATATAAACTATAGGCGTAAGCGGCGATGATGGCCCTTTCCCTCCCCCTCTGCCTCTAAATCATTTTAAAGTAGGTTGAACTTCGCATATTTCACAGAGCTAAAAGCAAGACCATTTCTTCCATCTGGGCTAGTGTGGCACAGATGCTAGAACCTGCCTTTACGCATGTGCCACATCATAAATTGTATGGCAAGGTTAAACACATGAATCAGATATGGGTCACAATTAAAAGAACGTGTTAACGGACAGGCAAAACAATCAGATATAGGCAACAAATCGGAATTGAGCATCAAGACCAGACCTTAGTGTCATCCCGCTTCAGAGTAAAACTGGAATAATATGTGTGTGA
Source organism: Danio albolineatus (assembly GCA_903798035.1). Lineage (NCBI taxonomy): Eukaryota > Metazoa > Chordata > Actinopteri > Cypriniformes > Danionidae > Danio > Danio albolineatus. The sequence goes on along the minus strand of CAIGQQ010004826.1, from coordinate 5,921 downwards.
TTTCTTTTTCTGTATGCCAAATGGTTTGATTTCACAGGATCTACCCAGCTAGATTAGAGGTCATGGAGACCTCTTGAGTGGACCTAGATCTGGATCTGGATTTGAAGAATTAAGAAGAGTAATTTGCAATTTTATGTTTTAAATCTTTTAAAGTTAATTCCTTTGTATGTAAGCTGCCAGTTTGGATGTCGATTGTACCAGTTTTGTTAAGTTGGCTGAGACTACACTAAACAGCCTTGAGTAAGTTGTACTTTGTGTGTGTGTATGTGTGTTCTATTCATTTGATCAGTATTACATGTCTGACTTTTATATGTGACGCCTAAGTAATCATTGGAAGATATTGTTCGCAATTTCACACACACAAACAAAAATTTTCTAAGTCTATCTGTGTTTTAACCAATCAGATAAAAAAAAGACACCTACAGTATATGTATGACGTAGATAATGATGTTATGCGAGAGATGTAATGTTGTTGTTTTGGGATTGTAAGCAGGACAGCCTATGAACAATATGAGAGTGCTAAAGCTGGCTTCTGCTGATGAAACTGCACGCTATCCTCCATAAACTTTTTTTTTTTTCCCACAAGATCACACTCACAGATATTTGACTGCATATATGCGTATTTAGTGTGCTGTTCGGGGAGAGGGCTCTGAGCTTGGAAAGTAACATGTGTTATTCACCTTATTAGGATAGAGAGACATAGGGGTCCAAGCACATTGTCTAGCCTGGCTTCAGAATGCTCCTCCAAAGATGCAATTTATGGAAGGACAGCAACCAGACAGATCTCACGGACCCCCCAAAATGTTGCTAGGCTATATTTGGAGGAGTGCTGTACCATGTTGGGAGAGAGAAATGGCTCCAGGAGGAGCAGACACTGTTGTGGCAGTTATGTAATGTAGATGCGGCTCCTGGGGAAGCTGTTAATGCTTGACAGTGATGAAATGTATATGTAGACTCCAGGAGCAGCAATCACTGTTGTAGGTAATTTGCAAGGTATATTTAGGATCAAGCATGGGCTCTTGCTACTTGGCAGTGAAAAAAAGTATATGTGACCTCCTGTAGGTGCCGTCACTGCTGAGGCAGTAATCTGCAGTGGTGTAATCGGATTTCTATATCTATAATGATTGGAACTATATGTGAGCTCCAACGGGAGTGGTCAGGGCTAAGGCAGTGATCTAATTGTGCAATGTATATGTGGGAAGTCACAACTTTAAGAGTAATCTATAATGGTTCAAATGGAGCAGTCACTGCTGTGGCACTGACCTGCACTGATGCAAAGTATATATGAGTTCCAACAGTGGTGGTTACTGCATCGGCAGTAAATATGGAGAATGTATCAGTAGTGAAAATTAAAAATGGAAGTGTATGAACTAAGAAATGTATATGTGAGCTCATGCAGTCGTAAGATCTATGATCTATCATGATCGTTAAGTTGTCACTGATGTGACAGTGATCTATGATAGTCTAATGTGTATGTGGGCTTGTGAGGGAGCCACCACTGCTATGGCAGTGATCTACAATTATGTGGCAATGATCTACAATAATGGCATGAATTTTTGGGCTCCTGTTTGCAGCTGTCACTGTTGTGGCAGTGATGTACAATGATTCAAATATTTATGAGCTCATGTGGAGCCATCACTGCTGTGGTAGTGATCTAAAAGGATTCAATTGTATAAGTGGGTTCCAATGGGAGCTGTCACTGCCAAGGCAGTGGTCTAAAATGATGCATGTTTATGTGGGCTCCAGTGAGAGCTGTCACAGCTGTGGCAGTGAACAACAGTAAAGCATTGTATTAGTGGATTCCTGTTGGAGCAGTCACTGTTGCTGCTGTGGCAGTGATCTACTGTGATGCAGTGTAAATGTGAGCTTTTGGTGGAGCTGACACTACTTATCAGTGATGTAATGTATATGCTCTAGTAGGTGAGGTTACAATTTGGCAGTGATGCAAGGTATATACTGGCTCAATTAAGGGCATTCACTGCTGTGGCGGTGATCTAAGAGGCCTTGTATATGTAGCTTCCAGAAAATACTGTCCCTGATGCAGCAGGGATACAATATAGATGTGAGCTCCTCCAGGAGTGGTCACTCCTGTGGCAAATACCTAAGGTGATGCAATGTTTATGCGGGCTCCTGCAGACGTTATTACTGCTGTGACAGTTATCTGCATTGATGTTATGTATATGTGGACTCATTGTTACTGCATATGTAGGAGCGGTTACTGCTGTGGCAGTGAGTAGAATGTAACAGTAGTGAAAAGTAGAAACAGAAGTGTATAAGTGTTCAAGGGAGAGTGTTTACTGCTGAGGCAGTAAGAAGGGAGAATATATTAGTAGTGAAAAGTAGAAATGAAAGTGTGTGAGTGGTGCAATACGAGGTGTAGGAATTGTAGAATAATTCGGAAATAAATCCGAACAAACGAATCGCCCAGCTGTCTTCGATTATGACTATTGCTATCAAAAATAAAAACCCATTTATGCTTAAACATAGTAACAAGAAGGTAACTTAACACAAATACACATTCATACAAGTGTAGAGATAAGGTTAGGGAAGGTTTCAGAAAAAGATCTGCTGCTCTGAAAGTTCCAATGAGCACAGTGGCCTCCATCATCCATAAGTGGAAGATGTTTGGAACCACCAGGACTCTTCCAAGAGCTGGCTGGCCATCTAAGCTGAGTGATCGGGGGAGAAGGGCCCTTTAGTCAGGGAGGTGATGAATAACCCAATGGTCACTCTGTCTGAGCTCCAGCGTTCTTCTGTGTAGAGAGGAAAACCTTACAGAAGGACAATCCTATGTGCAGCAATCCACCGAGCAGACCTGTATGGTAGAGTGGCCAGACAGAAGCCACTTTTTATCCTGAAATTTGCCATCTGAAGGACTCTCAGACCATAAGAAACTAAATTCTCTGGTCTGATGAGACTAAAATTTAATTTTTTAGAGTGAATGTCAGGCATTACGATTGGAGAAAACCAGGCACCGCTCATGACCAGGCTAATGCCATCCCTACAGTGAAGCATGGCGGTGGCAGCATCATGCTGTGGGGATGTTTCTCAGGAGCAGGATTGGAAGACTAGTCAGGATAAAGGGAAAGATGAATGCAACAATGTGCAGACACATTCTGAATGAAAACCAGCTTCAAAGTGCTCTTGACCTCAGACTGAGATGATGGTTCATTTTCCAACAGGACAATGACTCAAAGCACACCGCCAAAACAAGCAGGTGCCAAGCTTGAGGCATCATATTCAAAAAGACTTAAGGCTGTAATTGCTGCCAAAGGTGCATTAACAAAGTATTGAGCAAAGTCTGTGAATACTTATGTACACGTTTTTTTTTTTTTTCAGGTATTTTTTTTTTTAACAACAATTTCAAAAAATATTTTTTTCACACTGTCATTATGGGGAACTGTTTGTAGAATTTTTAGAAAATAAAGGAATTTAATCCATTCTGGAATAAGGCTCCAAAATAAAAAAAAAATGTGGAAAAAGTGAAGTGCTATGAATACTTTCCGGATGCAATGTACATCCCCATATATCAAGTGGAAATTAATAAAAGAACATCTGCTTTTTTTAAGTGTGTATGCATATAAAATATTGATTGCATTAGAGTGGATTGAACAAACCATGTTTGGAAAATTGTAGTATGCAGTGATTCAGTGTCAGCTCTTAAGAGTATAAAAACTGGTACAATTAGGAATCATCAGGTAATAATATATGAAATTTAAGATTAAGAAGGAAAGGAACAATTATTACATTCATGTGGGTACCAACACATTGGGGGGGGTTAGTTTGGAAGAATATAACGGAAAAATTAATTAAGGGACTAAGCCGAAAAGAAAATGAATGAATGAATTATGAGATCGAAGGAAGGTATATGATCCAAAATAAAATTGGTCTGGAAAATAAGAAAGGAAATAAAAGCAAGAAGACATTATTAGCAGATTGTGGACTGATCATAGTAAACTAAAAACTCTTTATATACTAGGAAAGCACCTGGGTTATGCAATGAATGGAAGAAACAGACACATCTTTATATCGAGTTGAGAAATACAAATTAAACAAAAGTTAAAAGATCACCAAATATCAACTGAGAACATAGCTTAAGTGAAAACAGCAGATGGCAGTAATGCAACTTATCGATGCCAGCTACTGTTAAACTCTGAAGAAGAAGATTGAATTGAATTGAATACCATGAATCCCTGCAGGTGGCGGTATACACTTAACTCAGGTTAGTAGTATTAGGCTTACAATGGATAGAACAAAGACATTAATGTAGTAATAGCATCAGTTCATCTGCTCTAACAAGTATCAAATTTGTGAAACCATGTAGACTTTACATATTAAATTAGATATATCAGATGATTCTCAGATTACATACTAAAGGGTTGGGTTTGACATTTATCTGCACATGTAGGACTGGAGAGGCAATGGATTGGTTGACATTTTAGATAAACCATCTCTCAAATCACAGACAGTAGACCAAGTTAAATTTAGTAAAGCTAAAGTCAAAACTATAATAAAGATAAACAAAACGAGTATATGGCAGAAATACTAGGATATATATGACACAGAAAGACATTTTTATACAATCTAAAGGAAAATCTGAGGAGGACGAGAATTGGGAAAAATCATGAGGAGGAAATGCTCACATTTGTCATTTATTTAAATGTGTCCCAGAATGTCAAGACTCCTGTTCCAAACTCCAGTCCAGCAGGTGGCGGTAAACACATTAGTTTGATAACCGCTAAAAATACTTTAGAAGAAGAACTAAAATTGTAAAAAGAGCTCAGGTTGTGTTTGTGCTGCACAGAAGCATCAGCGCTTCTACAGGTAAGTATAATACTAGATTTATTTAGATTTTCTTATGATGATGTTTGTCACTGGATGAAGAGCGGGAGGATGATGTTTGTCAATGGATGAAGAGAACGAGAATAATGTTTGTCAATGGATTAAGAAGAGAAGGACAATGTTTGCCACTGGATGAAGAGCAGGAAGATGATGTTTGTTACTGGATGATGAACAGGAGGATAACATTTGTCAATGGATGACGAGCAGGAAGATGATATTTGTTACTGGATGAAGAGCAGGAGGATGATGTCTGTCACAGGATGAAGAGGAGGAGGAGGATGTCTGTCACTGGATGAAGAGCAGGAGGATGATGTTTGTCACTGGATGAAGAGGAGGAGGATGATGTCTGTCAGAGGATGAAGAGGAAGAGGATGATGTCTGTCACTGGAAGAAGAGCAGGAGGATGGTGTTTGTCAATACATGAAGAGCATTAAGATGTTTTTTGTCACTGGATGAAGAGGAGGAGGAGGAGAATGTTTGTCAATGGATGAAGAGTAGGAGGATGATGTTTGTCAAGGGATGAAGAGCGGGAGGATGATGTCTGTCACTTGATGAAGAGCAGGAGGATGTTGTTTGTCAAAGGATGAAGAGGAGGAGGAGGATGTTTGGCAATGGATGAAGAGGAGGAGGAGGATGTTTGTCAATGGATGAAGAGCAGGAGGAGGATGTATGTCAAAGGATGAAGAGCAGGGGGAAAGATGTTTGCCACTGGATGAAGAAGAGGAGGATGATATTTTCCCTGGATGAAGAGCAGGAGGATGATGTTTGTCAAAGGATGAAGAGCAAGAGAATGATGTTTGTCACTGGATGAAGAGGAGGAGGATGATGTTGGTCACTGGATGAAGAGCAGAAGGAGAATGTTTGTCAAAGGATGAAGAGGAGGAGGATGATGATGTTTGTCACTGGATGAAGAGCAGGAGGATGATGTTTGTGAACGGATGAAGAGGAGGAGGATGAAGTTTGTCAATGGGTGAAGAGCAGGAGGATGATGTTTGTCAAAGGATGAAGAGCAGGAGGATGATGGTTGTCAAGGGATGAAGAGCAGGAGGATGATGTTTGTCAATAGATAAAGAGAAGGA
>CAIGQQ010004820.1:2864454-2882776 GCA_903798035.1 Danio albolineatus | reverse complement strand
TGTGTGTGTGTGTGTGTGTGTGTGTGTGTGTGTGTGTGTATATATATATATATATACATACACAAAGATTATGGTCACATCTACACATCTACATGCCAACTAATTCTCATTAGATTATAAGTAGACTGTTAAGGCTGATTTATACTTCTGCGTCAAGCCCACGCGTATGCTGGAACACAGCCTGTGAATGGTCGGCGTGGCCGACGCTGACGTGCACCTCTGCAAAAATGTAACTACATTCGAGTTACGACGCGTATCGTAATGCTGATAAGCGGGATAGCGTAATCCCGATCGAAACGACGCATAGTGTAAGCTTTGTGATTGGTCGGCTTCGTCACGCTGACGAGTGTGGGCAGAGGTTGTAGCCCCGTGAGCCCGATGGAGTGAGTGTTTACAAGCGCCGAGTCCTGTGAAGGAGCTCTAAATGGAAACTGTTGTTTTGTTTACCTTATGATTAAAGTTGTTGCATGGTTCCCGTCTCAAAATGAGCGAGTTTGAACCACTTGTACATAAAGATAGTGTTCAGAAAAAACAAAACCCCAGCGAAGAAACTCGACACAGAGGAAAATACAAAGCTACTGCCAGCTAGTGTTTCGGAAGTGCTATTGCAGAGCAGCACGCAGAAGTATAAATGCACGACAACGCGTGTTGCATGTGCCGTGGGTCACACCGATCACTTGATGCAGAAGTATAAACCAGGCTTTAGTATAAACCAGGCTTTAACCAGCCTGTGCGTGGTCGCCGTGGCCGTCGCCGACGCTTGACGCTTGACGCACACCTCTCAAAAAATGTAACTACACGTCGAAACGAAACTGTAGTGCAGACCCTGTGATTGGTTGGCTTGTTGAGCTGACGAGTGTGGGCTGGGGTGAGAGCCGCACAAGCCTGATGGAGCGAGTGTTTACAAGCGTCAAGTCCTGTGAAGGAGCTCTAGATGGAAACTTGTTTTGTGTTTACCTTATGAATAGGGCCAGACGGAATCTGCGGACATTTTTCACTATTTCTGCGGAGTATTTTGTTGAAAATCTGCGGATTTATGTGGAATGATTTTAGGAGTATCATAACTAAAAATTTAATATATGAAATAAAAAGTAAAACCTTTTTAACTTTTACTTAATGTTTACAATGCAAATCCAATTAGATCCACTTTATTTGGTAAACAAAGCAAGTCTCTCACATAAAATATTTACTAAAAGACAGAAAATTGACAGAAAAACTGTATTGTAAATAAATCATATAAATATTTTTTATTAGTCAATAATAGTAGTAAAAGTAATTTAAAAACTGAATAAATATTAATTTACACACATTTACACCAGTAAATAAACAGAATCAATGATGGGCTAAAAATCTGCGGAAATCTGCGGAATTTTGCACGCGCAGATTCCGTGTGGGCCTACTTATGATTAAAGTTGGTGCTTGTCCGCCGGTTCCCGCCTCAAAATGAGCGAGTTTGAGCCACTTGTACATTAAGGTAGCGTTCAGAATAAACAAAACACCAGTGAAGAAACTTGACACAGAGGAACATAAACACCTACTGCCAGCTAGCGTTTAGGATGTGCTATTGCAGAACAGCAATAGGGGTCACGTACCGTGGGTCACGCAGATCACTTGACGCAGAAGTATAAATCAGTCTTTAGGGGTAGGGTTAGTGTAAGTTCACATGTACTTGCAAAGTTTCTTATACAAAATAAAGTGTTACCAATATTATTAATTATTTAATATTAAACATTATTAATTATTATAAATGTGTATATATAGCTTATATATAGCTATATCCCAAGTGTATATAACCTGTAGGTTACTACTGCAAGAAAATAGCAGCATTCTGTACATACTTTCAGTATTACCTTTTCTTGAAATGACCCGATCTTATCCTCTTTATATGAAATGAGCTGCTGCTCCCGAGTAGGTTTGAGCTACCAGAACTGTTGCTATGACAACAACTCTAGAGTTTTGAGGAACGAAACGATCCTGAATCGTGTCAAATCGTCAATAACCAAATCCAGCTAACTGAGTAATCCACAACGGACCCCGGTTCTGCGCATAAGTCTAGTTCACATCTAATGATCATTTGTTAACAGTACTTCTAGGTAAAACAACAGAATCGTTTCCCTTTGGAACATTTTGTGCAATGTAGAGGTTTTATGGAAGGTAATGGTTCTTCGTGGAACCATCAATGCTAATGAAGAACCTTTATTTTTAAGAGCGTGATGTTTCAGATGTTATAGTGACTTTAATGATCTGTGTGTGTTTGTGTGTGTGTGTGAGAGAGAGAGCGCTGTGTTGGCCTATGTCAGCGCCTGGTGTCTTTGAAGATGTTGTGTTGCCGTCGGTAACGCTGAAAGCCTACAGCGTCTGAAGGCCTGAGAATGTGTGTTTGAACATCAGTCACCTCATATATGGTCACAGCCTCAGGGAGACACAACACACGCTTGCTAACATCTCGCAATCCCTCATATGGCGATCAGTGTCAACTACACATAAAGCTGGCGTCAGTCAGTATCTCGTTATGTATGGCTCCACAGATCCACCTATCTCAATTTTGGGGAAACTTAATAGAGAAGCACACATTGATTCACATCTGTGGTTCCGTTCATTTGATCCGAACCAGGGGCAACAGATGATACATTGTAATATTTTTCTGCCGTTTTGGGTGCTTTTCACACCACACTGACTGCTTTGGTCCGAACCAGTTGAAAAGAACCAAAATGCAGTCATGTGACAAAATCCACATCACTCATTGGCCAGATGTTTCTTAAACTGCTTTTCGATTGGTCGGAATTACAGGTGGGAAAATGCCAATGGAACTCCAGCAAGTAAACAAACCGGCAGACACAAGATGTCGCTGCACTGGCTGATTGTATCCCTGCTCATAGTATACTATATAGTTTATGTACATCACTTTAGACAAACTATACATTTCGAGAATGAAGCGCAGCTGTGGCTGGAAAACAGTGTTTTAATGCAGTGCAATCGGCGAAAGCGTTAAGAGGAGGCGTGAATTAATTTAGCTAAACTACAGCATGGTCATCTTCCTGAAAATACTACCAACGATCCATCAGGTCATGTTTCTCCCTCTCTTTCTCTCTGTTTAAACTAGGGATGGGTGATACCAATATTTTTGTTTCCGATACCAAGTATTTCAAGACAAGTATCGTCGATACCGTTACCAATACTTTAATTAAATATTTTATAGTGATTAAAAAAAGGGTTATCACCTTTATTTTAATTATTATTATCATCACCACTATTATTATTATTCAATTAAACACAAAACACATGATTCCTCTTTATATTTATTTAAATAACAGAACTAAAATTGCATGGCACCATATGTAACGAAAAATAATACACTGCAGAAACCTTGTTTAATTAAAAAAGTACATCTCTCCCAGTTATTATGTGTACCTAAACTTTGTATTTTACTTGATAAACAAGTTTATTTAAAACTATTTGAACTAAACTACAAAAAAATTAAATGTATTTACTTGAGTAGGCTACAGCCTATAATTCTGAACCCTGTGAAATGTAACAGAAATCTGATATATGCCAATTTACGCAAATTACATAAAGTACAGAGTTTAGAGTAGGATTCCCCCTCAGCTTTGGCATATTAATATTGCAAAGAATCATATATAATGATTCCCCCTCAGCATATTATATTTACAGTGTGTGCATCTGTGTGTTCATATGAACATATATCAGGTAAAACTTAATATAAACTGGCTGACTATATTGAACTCGACTCGACTTTTTGTAAAATAATTCCCACTTGGTTAGCTGGACAATGACCGGATTTCTTAAAGGATTCTGCCAAAGTCTTACAACCTGCGCTGGGTGTGTGTGTGTGGGGGTGTGTGTGTGGTGTCTGTACTACTGAGCCACAAGCTAACACTGACCCATTAGCGGAGAAACAGTGGAAGGATATTATAGTTCCCATTCGTGTTCCTATTTAAGTAAATATTTATATAATATGTGGCGCTATAATTATTGAGATATTTTACTCGGTAAGAAAACCCACAGAAAAGATCGATACTTTTACTTAAGGATCGATCCTTTTGATACATTCCCAGTATCGAAAATATCGATACTTCAGGATCAAGCCGCCCATCCCTAGTTTAAACTGTTGGTAAGGCAAAAAATTTTCCCCATAAGATGGGACAGCACATCGGACTACAGCAGCTGGATTAGTCCAAAAAGGCGCAGTGCTTTTTGCGGTTGGGTTCGTTTTCGTTTGGATCGTGTTCTCACCACACCCACTCCAGGGTTCGTTTGAAAGCGTACCGAGACCACCTCTTCAAGTAGGTCTCGGTACGCTTTTTTGGTGTGCTTTTGGTGCGCACTCGAGTGTGATTGTACGGTGGCCGGGAAGTGCAAAACAACATTACCGTGTGAAACATTTTTTCCAAAGATCGAGACAAATTTACATTTTGGAAAACATTTTTACCGCTTGACCATTTTTACCTTTTACCCCTTCCCTAAACCCAACCTACAGTTTTAAAAAGAAAAGCCCTCGCCATATTTTTTACCACGTTTTCAGATTTTACCACATTCTCACCCTGTTATTAACTTGTATATTTTATTTTTTGTTTTTGGTCTTACCTGCTTTCTGGAAACGTTCTTCACCGGACTCGAACCCTGTCGTTGTGGTCAACTCTTCTGCCGACCTACGCGGTGAGCCACTGGGCAAACAGCAGGAAAGCCGTCCACACTGAGGTAAGCGGTCAGCTGGTAAGCACGAAAAGGAACGGCATCATACTGCCTCGTAGCATTTGATTTAAAGAAGAAATGCAGTCATACATACCTCTGGCCAGGGGCGCCGCTAAGGGGGGGAAAGTTAGGACGACTTTAAGGGCCCGTGCACTCTAGGGGCCCACAGAGATCTGCTTTATAATTAATAACAGTACTATAATGTAATATAACTTATGAATGTATCTCTAAATTACAAGTAAAACAATTTATTATAAATAAAAAATTTAAATACGCCTTATATCTGCCCCTCGTGTCTGTCAGTGTCAAATTGCACCCCCCTCCTTTCACTGTATGGTTCAGTCCGTCAGTAGCAGAGTTGATGCTTTGTTGAGTGCGATCGTCAGGTAAACTGTCAAAGCAGCGATGTCCTCGAGGTTGACATCAGCTGCGTCCCAAATGCACTATTCCAAATGCACTATCCTTATGCACTATTCTACACCATTGTGAAGTATAAATAGTGTAAGTAGTGCGTTCACACTGAGAGCTCTACAAATAATAAGTGCACTTTAATTAACCGGATGATGCACTCAGCATCATTTATGGGTCTTGGCTTATTTATGGGTCTCATTGTAATATACTTTTGTGTCTTATTGATTTTTGTCACTGTTCCAGTGTATTGCACATTGTATATGAGATTGCAGTACAGTTATTTAAATAGTGACACATTGGTGTTTTGTGTTTAGAAATGTACGATTTTCAGTGAATATTTTACTGTTCCTCTTTTTATACTACATTTACATTTGAACAATAAATCATCTGCTAGCTCCAGTCATGGCCGTTCTCTTACTAAATACTGATAAGTAGTGGACAAAATCAATAATAAAATGCATAGGTCACTAAAACTATATTGCAGACAAAGAGTTTGGATAGCTAGGTTGGTAGTAGGGGGCCCATCCTCATATTTTTTCATGGGGCCCAAAATTGCTAGCGGCGCCCCTGCCTCTGGCTACATAATTCGAGATCTTCAGAAATGTATATAGGGCTACATTTTCATAATGAGCCTATGTTATCACTTTCACATAAGATTATCCAATTAGCAAGTTATTAAGCTTTTTTTAAGGCAGAGATGCCCAAATTGGGGCCCGCGGGCCAAAGTTGGCTCATTGTAACCTTTGATTTGGCCGACAATCCCATCTGAGAGGAGAGTGAGTATGATGGGGCAAATGCATTTAACAGAGATTATCGTTTTCTAATTTGACGTTTGCTTTTTTGTTTGTTTTATTGCTGAAATACAAAAAAGCTAAATGAAACTAAATGTTTTAATTAAATGTAAATGAATCAGATTTTTAAAAAATGTTACTAATGTCTCTCGACAGATAGAGGACTATGCAGAAGACATCAGCGAGCAAATCAAGGCAAAAACTAGTGTAATTCTGTTATAAATGAGATTGTTTTATTTTTACTGTAATAAGTTCATTATGTTATTGTATTAGTTAATATAAAGCAGTGTTTTCTATTCATTTTTAAACATTATTAAATAAATTAGGAAATTATTCATTGCAGCTATATTTACCGATCATGTTTGGTTTTTGGCCCTCCATAAGAAAAAGTTTGGGCACTCCTATTTTAAGGGGAAAACTCATTTAAATTTGCCATATTATTTCTTAAAACAAGACAATATTTTTTGCTTGTTTTTAGATATTTGAGTTAGAAACGAGACAAAAACATTTGGATTTTTTTTTTTTGTCAGATTCAAACTGACTTAATGCATCTTTACAAGAGACAATTTTGATTCTGAAAGGCATTTCCGACTGAGTTATTTAAGGTTTTTGGTCTTAAATACTTTAACAATATAAATTCATAAAAAAAAATAATAAGTTAAACTTATGCAACAAGAAAGAAACTGAGGTTTTCAACAAGTCATTTAGTTTGAATGCATATAAAGCACTACAGAAAGGGCTGATGTGCATTTAAGGGATAGTTCACGCAAAAATAAAACCAACTCGGGAGATTTTTTGTTCTTTTGAACATAAAAGAAGATATTTTGAAGAATGTTGGAAATCTGTAACCATTGATGTTGATAGTGTTTGGTTTTCCTATATGGGAGTCAATGGTTACAGATTTCCAACATTCTTCAAAATGTCTTCTTTTGGGCTCAGTAGAACAAAAAACTTGAGTAAATTTACATTTTTGATTAAGCTCTCTCTTTAAAGAGCCCCTATTATGGGTTTTTGAAAATGAGCTTGTATGCAGTGTGTAACAGCTCTAAGTGAAGTGAAATGTCCAGCTAAGGCTTAAATCTGAAAGTGCACAGTGTTTAAAACTATTGATTCATCCATAAGAGTCGACTCATAGTTCCTCAAACGAGTCGCCGTGCTTACGAGTCTTTAGCCGTTTCGGCATGACGTAAACACGAAACATAAGCCTCGCCCATTTGTGCGTGCGCAGCCCCGGGAGATTCGAAACCCCCAACCCCGCCCACAAACAACAGCCGCGAGCAAAGGTTGCCATATTGGGCGGTTTTGAATATGATTGTGCAGGTAAAAACCTTTTGGAGAGGGGTTGGACTGGAATGAGTCAGCTACATCTGGCAACACAGAGCAGAGCACTGTGCTTAGCTGGATATTATAGAAAGTGTGCAAATGAACCACAGACGAGACTGTTCCCTCAGAGGAGTGCTTCTAAAATCTACACACTTACAACGGAAACATTCCCCTATCCTGCTATCCAACAAGTGAGTAAGTGCGATTAAAACAGTTGCCTCATTGTTTTCTCTAGCTTGTAAATGATGCATTTAATTGTGTTTTGTAACTTGTAACCGCTTGTAGTGTATCTGGTTAACTTGTATTCTCATATCGTGTCTAAAAGCATGTTGTAAACGCGACACGTGCTGCTTTGTTTACGGATTAAAATGCGTTTGTGATCTGCGTTTCACTGCTGTTTGTCGTTGCTATGGCTACATCAGCTCTCCTACACACGTGCGGCGGTCCTGTTTCATAATGGTTCAGCTTTTGCCGCTGTGTGCATTAATACTGAATGTGTGTCGCTGTTTTTACTTATAGTTAAGAATAGAGCAATGTGCAGGGAGACCGGTGGGTTAGTTTCAGGGGTGAGGTGTCTGAAATACGGGCGACTCCCGGAAAAAACGAGTAGATAGTAGATAGTAGATCACGCACACACTATGACTACTTCAGTATTGATAAGCCGTGTAGGCCATTCTCTCACGCTGAATGATGTCGACCAATCGCAACAGACTGGGTCATTGGTCCAATCAGGGCAGTTTAGCATCGCGCTAAGGAGGAGTTTTGGAACAAATGAATCACTGAACGATTCATATAGGAGTCGCTGGGATAATGAGGTAAAAATAAATGCAAATTATAAGACAATGAAAGTGTTTTTTGACAATGCATGCATATTAGCCTGCTGTTGGAGACCCCCAAAACCAAAATATGACCCTTTTTAATGTATAATAGGGGCTCTTTAATGTGTGTAACCATCAGCCGTTTCTGTACAGTGCTTTTAGATACGTTCAGTGTGAAGATCCTCACGGAACAAACAACTCCTGTTGAGCTGACTATTATTTTTGAGTGAACTCTCCCTTTAATGCACATCAGCCATTTCTGTACAGTCTTTTTACATACAGATCCTGTGTGTGTGTGTGTGTGTGTGTGTCAGATCTCTCGTGTTCACGTTTAGACACACACATGCTGCAAGTTGAGAATTTAGGTTGCTCACTCCAACCTCCCTGTTCCTCTCTCTCTTTCTCTCCTCTGGGACGTTAGGGCTGAGATGGATGGTGAGCAGAGCTCAAACAGACTGATTTATGGGGGTCCGTTTCGCCTGCAGGCCCCCTGAGGACCCCCCTCTCCGCTGGCTGCGGTCGAGGGCCCGTCTTCCCCACCCTGAAGACTGCAAGGCTCTTGTGTGACTGCGCTGATGCCAGACACCAAACGGCCACTTCTCAAACACCCCCATTTGTCACCGGGGGCGGCTGGGGAGCTCCCTTAAACAGGAGGAGAAGAAAGAGATAGAGCGAGCCGGAGAGGAAAAGAAATAGACCTGTCTCTTCTCTGCTCCGCCGGCATTGATCTCGGCGGAAAGCCCTTTTTTATTCTCCCAGTTTTGTTTGTGTCGGCGTGAGAGGTAGAAGAGGGTCCCTTCGCCACCAACCGCGGCCATTATATTCCATTAAAAATGAGTAATGAGCGCAAACGGCAGGAAATTAGAGAAGGGATGCAGAGAGACGCTGCACGTGTGAAGCCATTTAGATGTTGATTTTCATTCTTGGAGATTTTGTCTTGTTTCTGATTTAAATGCCATTCATACATTTATTTTCCTTCAGTTTAGTCCCTGATTTATCAGGGGTCGCCACCGCGGAATGAACCGCCAACTACACTGGCATATGTTAAATGCAGTGGATAATCTAAATAATTAACTGAAAATATATATATAGATGGCGACACGGTGGCGCACTAGGTAGTGCTGTCGCCTCACAGCAAGAAGGTCGCTGGTTCGAACCTCGGCTGGGTCAGTTAGCATTTCTGTGTGGAGTTTGCATGTCCTCTCTGTGTTCACGTGGGTTTCCTCCGGGTGCTCCGGTTTCCCCAAGTCCAAAGACGTGGTATAGGAGAATTGGGTAAGCTAAATTGTCTGTAGTGTGTGTGTGAATGAGAATGTATGGATGTTTCCCAGAGATGGGTTGTGGCTGGAAGGGCATTCGCTGCATAAAACAAATGCTGGATAAGTTGGCGGTTCATTCCGCTGTGGCGACCCCAGATTACTAAAGGGACTAAGCCGAAAAGAAAATGAATGAATGAATGAATATATATAGATATAAAATCAAGAAATATTTACTAGACGAGTAAAAAATATTGCTTTGTGAGAAATAGTCAAAATAAAGTGAGTTTGTTTTTGAAAAAGCCGGTGGGGTGGGTAAAATAAACTTTTATTAAAGACACTGTTAGTTTGAAGCGATTTAATGTAAAAATGTGATGCAAAAATTATTTTACTTGAGCATAGTCCCTTATTTATCAGGGGTCGCCACAGCGGAATGAACCAACAACTACTCTGATATATGATTCATGCAGAGGATAATGTAAATCTGTAAAAAAAATCAATCCAGAATCATTTGAGAGACGAGTAAAAATATTGCTTATTTTTTTTTATTTATTTATTTATTTATTTTTTGAGTAGAGCAGAAATTAGGAAAGGGATGCAGAGTCTCTGTTAGTTTGAAGCGATTTTGATGTAAAAATGCTATGCAAAAATGATTTTCTTCTTGTTTTTATCTTGTTTCTTATCATTCATTTCTTTTCCTTCTGCTTATTCACTAATTTATCAGCCGTCGCCACAGCGGAATGAACCACCTACTCTGGCATATGTTTTATGCAGCGGAGAATCTAAATATGTAAAAAAAATAATTAATAAATCCAGAAGCATCTGAGAGATGAGGAAAAATATGACTTCGTAATCAGAAATAGTAAGTTAAAATGAAGTGAGTTTGTCTTTAACACAAGATAAATAATGGGGGAAGTTCAATAAACGGATCTCAAAGCCAGTGGAGTCAGTAAAATAAACTTATTTGGAAACAAAAACATTATTTTGAGTAACGAGCAGAAGCGTCAGGAAATTAGGAAAGGGATGCAGAGAGACGCTGTTAGTTTTAAGCGATTTAGGTGTAAAAATGCAATGCAAAAATGGTATTTTGCAGATAAACTAAATCTGTAAAAATAAATAAATAAATAAATAAACTCCAGAGGCATTTGAGAGACGAGTAAAAATATGACTTTGTTTTCAGAAATGGTTAGTTAAAATGCAGTGAGTTTGTGTTTAAAACATGCTGAATAATGGAGGAGCAAAAACAAACATCTGAAAACGAAATGCAGAGTTAGAAGATTGAAGTGATTTTGATGTAAAAATGGCATGCAAAAATGCTTTTCGAGTTTTTAACTTGTTTCTTATCTAAATATTATTCATTTCTTTTTCTTCTGCTTATTCACTAATTTATCAGGGGTCTCCACAGTGGAATGAACCACCAATTACTCTGGCATATGTTTTATGGAGCGGATAATCTAATTAACTAAATTAAATTGAGAAGCGTTTTCTAGAAAAGGGAAAAATATGACTTTGTTTTCAGAAATAGTGAGTTAAAATGAAGTGAGTTCGTCTTTAAAACATTCTGAATATTGGGATAAGTTCAGTAAACTGATCTCAAAGCCAGTGGAGTCAATAAAATAAACTTATTTGAAAACAAAAACATTTTGAGTAATGAGCACAAATGTGAGGAAATGAGGAAAGGGACGCAGAGAGACGCTGTTAGTTTAATGTGATTTAGATGTAAAAATGCAATGCAAAAAGGATTTTTTAAAATTTACTTGAGCTTATATCCTGATTTATCAGCCGTTGCCACAGCGAAATGAACCACCTACTCTGGCGTATGTTTTATGCAGAGGAAATTCGAAATATGTAAATAAATAAATCCAGAAGCATCTGAGAGACGAGTAAAAATGACTTTGTTTTCAGAAATAGTAAGTTCAAATGAAGTGAGTTCGTCTTTAAAACTTGCTGAATATTGTGGTAAGTTAAATAAACTGATCTCAAAGCCAGTGGAGTCGATAAAATAAACTGAAAACAAAAACATTATTTTGAGTAACGAGCAGAAACGTCAGGAAATTAGGAAAGGGATGCAGAGAGACTTTTGAAGTGATTTAGATGTAAAAATGCAATGCAAAAATGATTTTCTTATTTTACTTGAGCTTAGTCCCTGATTTATCAAGGGTCGCCACAGTGGAATGAACCACCTACTACTCTGGCATATGTTTTGTGCTGCGGATAATCTAAATATCTAACAAAATTAAATTAAGAAGCATTTTCTAGACAAGAAAAAAGTATGACCGTTTTCAGAAATAGTAAGTTAAAATGAGTTTGTCTTTAACACAAGATAAATAATGGGATAAGTTAAATAAACTGATTTGAAAACCAAAACTGTTCACAACAATATAATTATTTAACAATATATTATAATACAACATTTCAGTGTTATTTAGCGAAGTTTAAACTGTACAGTAATTTTATTTCACATAAGATTGTAAAGATTATCTTCAAATGAACAGAAATTAATCATATTTATTCTCTTCTTTCATCTTTAGAATATAACTGAGCCTTTAATTGTCATTTATAAGGGATTTATAAAGCATAATCAGCCCTCACTTTAGATTAAGTCACAAAACTGGATAAAGTTGACTTAATGGAGCATTTATTAACACAAATGAACTATGAATGTCTGCCTGAACAATGTCAATATTAATTTACATAGATATGTGTTAATTTAAATAGTTTATTAATCCTTTGTTTATGCTAAATCTATAAAAATCAGCAACTTTCCTCAAATCGCTGGTTTGTAAATGATGTGATACTCAATTTAGTAATTATATATATATTTTTTTTATTTTTTACAAAAATACAACCATTAATCACATTATATACATGCTTATAAGACAAGAGTACAGCACAGCGTTTGTATTTGCAGTTATTAACGGTTTACTAATATCTGTTAATGTAGAGTTGATGCTTAACAAATAATAAATTCCCTATTTGCTCATGTTTATTAAATTATTCATAAGTTATTATTAAATGTTACTGAATGAGTTTTTTTAAATTTTCATTTTCTGTTCAGTGTTTATGCATTTAGTACCGAAGCTTCAATTCAATTCACCTTTATTTCTGTCAAAGCAGCTTCACATAGAAGATTATAGTAAATTGAATCTGTGTCAGTCCAGTTTTCAGAGTTGAAATTGAAGTAGATGACAATTATGAATTAAAAATGAATTTTCTGACAGTTATTCAACATTTTTGATCTTAAATGCTGATAAAAATGACAATATAAAATACTGAAATTAAAATTTAAATAATAGTTCACCTAAAATGACTTCAGTTTCTTTCTTGTGTTGAACCCAAAAGAAGAGATTTTGAAGAATAACCTGTTACCATTGACTCCTATAGGAAAAACAAAGACTATTTCCAACATTCTTCAAAATATCTTATTTTGTGTTCAACAGAATATATTCATTTATTTGGACTAGAAACGAATAAAACCTGAAATAACAAAAGTATTTTTTTGCTCGCTATTTTTTTTTTTTTGCACAAGAATGAGTTTCTAAAATTAAATCATTTTCTGTCTAGTGTTTATGCATTTAGTAGATGATTTTATGCGCTTCAATCAACAGTGTTTGTACCTAAATATGTACATACGAAGCATATTCATAACAATCCATTTATACGTTCAACACACTAAAAAAATAATGCCTCTGCCGCTTCACTTCTTCAGTTTTTGGACAGTCGACGTTTTAAAAACAACCGGTGTATGAGTAGACAGCTTTAGGAAGAACTTTTGACGTTTTGCTGGATGATGTGCAGTGTGGTGTTTAATTCATGCTGCCATTTCTGGGTATTTACTCCTGAAATGCACATGGCAGCTTTAGTGGCTGGTGGGCAAAATCCCTTATTACTGTGTGCATGGATTTCTATTAGAGTTTCTGCATAGGACGATGTGTGCAGGTTGCTGTATATATTAAATCATGTTCATGTAGAAAATACACTTAAAGTGATAGTTCAGACCAAAACTGAAAACACATCGGTTTATTTAAAGGGATAGTTCACCCAAAAACTGAAAATGTATCGGCTTATTTAAAGGGATAGTTAACCCAATAATTAAAAATGTGTCGGTTTATTTAAAGGGATAGTTCACCCAATAATTAAAAATGTATCAGTTTACTTAAAGGGATAGTTCACCCAATAGTTGAAAATGTATCGGTTTATTTAAAGGGATAGTTCACCCAATAATTAAAAATGTATCGGTTTACTTAAAGGGATAGTTCACCTAAAAACTGAAAATGTATCGGTTTACTTAAAGGGATAGTTCACCCAAAAACTGAAAATGTATTGGTTTATTTAAAGGGATAGTTCAGCCAATAGTTGAAAATGTATCGGTTTACTTAAAGGGATAGTTCACCCACCCAATAGTTGAAAATGTATCGGTTTATTTAAAGGGATAATTCAACCAATAATTAAAAATGTATCGGTTTACTTAAAGGGATAGTTCACCTAAAAACTGAAAATGTATCAGTTTACTTAAAGGGATAGTTCACCCAATAGTTGTAATTGTATTGGTTTACTTATAGTGATAGACCTCCATTGTATTCAACAGGATAAAGAAATTAATAGAGGTTTGGAACCATTTGAGGATGAGCAAATTTTAGTTTTTGTGTGAACTATCCCTTTAACCTCACATCATTCCAAACCCTCACCTCTTCTATTGCAGTCTTTCATTCATGTCTTTCTACTGAACATTTATATCCAAAATCTGAGATCCAAAAATGCATCGTAAAATAAACCCAGCAGTTTTTGATGTGAGAAACCAGTCATGCTATGTCACTTTCTTGAAATTGAGATATATTTATACGTGGATGCTGAATAAATAAGCTCTCCATTGATTGATTGAGAGGTTTGTGAGGAAAGAACAAAATTTGCACAGGATACAACTATTTAAATATCTTAAATCTGAGGGATCAAAAAAAAATTCTTAGAAATTCATATTACTTATCAGAAATTAGGTTTTGAGATATTTTTAGTAGGACTTATACAAAGTATCTTAATATTTTTACCTAATATTTGAAAGACTTTTGGCGTAAACAATTGACCCATATGATGTTGCTAAAAATATACCATTGGGAACAGTGAAGCATTTACCGCTCTGTAATGTTGCCATTCCTTTTCTTACACTTAAAATATGTTTATGGACTGAAGACACCAAATGACGAAGTGTTTAAGGTGTAATTTTGTCCCATTCCTCCTTCAAACAAGTCTTAAGGTGGGCAACGGTATGGGTTCCTTAATTGTCACATCTTGCGCTTCACAATGCGCCACTCATTCTCTATCGGACACAGGTCGGGACTACAGACAGCCCAGTCAAGTTCTGTATCCTGAAAAGAAGGCAGCATATTGTGCTCTAAAGTCTCTCTGTATTTTTCAGCATTAATGGTGCAACATGAAACTGGTTTTGTGGTCCAGAGTCTCACAAGATGTTGTGTGATTAGCATCACTGAAAAAATCTGGTCATTAATGGGTTATTCAAGTCATTAATGGGTTATAGAAGGACTTGTTACTGGTGATGTTGTAATTTAAGCTCAAACAAGCCCAAACACATTTCAGACAGATCGCTGTGCAGCTCCATAAACATCATCCTCTGTTCAGAATGTAAACAAATGTGGGATTAATGCTGTTTCTCATCCGTTGAACACGTCTCTAGGGGTTTATCACATGCTCAACACAAAATCAGACATTTTTAATGGGAGCATGAAATATTAAGGTAGTTTGAGTATTCCGGCACCATGTTTGGTGTCGTTCTCTTGCTTTTGTCAGAAATAGCACGCATATGCTTATACGTGATCTTACAAATCATAAAGCAGATCTGTTCTGATGTATTCACTGCTCTATTTTTGTGTTTCCACAGATTTTTTTCTTTCCACAAGCACCAGCAGATTCCTCTTCACAAGCTGATTTCATTTGGTTTGCTCGGTGTAGCCTGCTGTACATCAGTGAAGGTACGTTTTTAATTGGTTAAAAGGGTAGTTGATTGGTTTTATTTAATTTCCTACCCTTTTGGAGAAGCAGCAGTAGGATAATCTCACATTCATGAGTTTTTCATGGAGAGAAATCTCCTCAGGTGTTTGGATAATTGTGCATTCAGACGTTAAAGTCTAAACATATCCTGATATAAGTTCAGTATTGTTGTTGCAGATGAAATATAACACAGAAAATGCTATTGAAATATTTTCCAGTTGGCTAAATGTGAATTAATAGTCATTCAAACAACTTTACCGAAGCCTCTCTATGTGACTCTTGGTCTCATGCATCCGCCACCCTAGTTTTTAGTTCTAGTCAAATTCATGTTAAACGCACAATGTATTGTGGGCAATATTAGCGAGTAGACTACAGACGGTTCTACACTTCCAATTTTGACTGGAAATACAATCCAGGAACCTTTGGCATGCTCTTTTCAACATACTAAGGTTTGGGACATACTAATTCTATTTTGGAATACTATTTAGGACGGATAGTATGTGAATTGGGACGCAGCGTCAGTGTTTCTGCATTGGGGGTGGAGCATGGATCACGATGCTTCATTCAGATCGCCCCCTGTGGCAAAATGACTTTTTCAGATTTAAAGGGCCTCGAAACCCCCTGTCTCAGCAGGGTGTTTTCACACCTACAGTCTGGAAAAGCTCAGGGAAGTGGGTGTGTCCAGCTCTGTTTAGGTGGGAGTGTCAGGGGAGGGAAAGAGGGAAGGTTTTGCATAAAAATGGGAGTTTTCATTTGGGCACGTGCTGATTTTCAAACAAGCAACACACAAACCCACAGACGCAGGGGAGAAAGACAATGACTATGTTTACATGGACATCAGTCATCAAATTATTTGTCAAATGATTAATTTGTCAACTTTAACTGCAGTTTGGTACTTTCACTTTTACTCAGGAAGATTTCCTGCGTGTCTCTCGTGACAAACGAGATATTAAATGAGAGTAACTGCTGGAGGAGTGCAGATTTAATGGAGTGTGTTAGACCGCACGGCGTATGTTAGAAAAAAACCCTCCACATTTCTTGGTAACTTAGACCTCGGTAAGCAGCTTCAGAAAGCAGTGTGTGTTTAGACTATCTTGTCACAAAATGCGGCGAAAATTCTACACGACAGTAACCGATTGATTAGGATGTTTATATGTTTACACTAGGAGAGCAGCATTCTCTTACTTACCACATCTGTAGAGACAGGAAAATCAACTCCAACTGGACCGCAGTGGTTTTTGAAAAGGAGACGAGCGGCAAATCAGGATTTCATCATTTGCAGATGCAAAAAACTCTCGGGTAAAAATGTTCCTTACAAACGCATTTCTGTCGCGTGCGCTGTAATCCACCAGCAGCGCTCTCATAGCGGGGAAATGAAAGCAAAACTTTCATTGGAGCACGTTTATAAACACAACACTGGCGACCTGTGTCTGCAAACAATTCTTCTTCTTTCACTTGTTTTGGCAACACGACATGGCGTCTCTCAGCCATCTGAACACTGTAGCAGGTAAACAATCTTTGAAGCTATCATGCATATTAATGAATTTGCGCCGCATACACAAAAGAGCGCGCTGATTGGTTTGAACCAAGTCTATCTCATGAATCAATGCCGCACACTCAGAGACGTCACGATGCACTCGCAGGTACAGACGTCCACTCTCCACACTGGAATACACGCAAGGATCTCATCGGCGGGACGCAGCTTCAAAAATTTGTTTCAAACTGGAAAAACGAATTTGCTCAAAATAACGCAAAAACAACCAATTTTCACTCTTTAGTGAAATATATCTGTCCTCATAGTGTTAATAGCAGCACATATATGACTGTCAACAGCCCAAAAAATGTGTTTTGGTGTTTCGTGACCCTTTAAGACTAAAGGCTGGCTCACACTGTGTGATTGTGGCATGTCAGACTGCACGAACATTACATGCCACACTGTAAGATCTCAGCCGTCATAAAGTCAGACTGAACGACAATGAAGACATACCAAACACGAAAGAAAATGACCCAGGAGATTTTCGTCATCCACCCGTAAACTTTCACTATCACGCATTCTGAAATGATTCCTCACAGCAGATGTAAACAAACTGTAGCTGTAATTTTAATCGATAATAAAGCCAGGAAGAAAGAGAGATCACAGATTTTAGCTGAGGATTTCAGGAATCTTTTAGTATTTCCCAGATTAGTCTCACACCTGCTTGCGTGGATATGCATGCATTTCTATTCGCACGTAAATAGACGTAAATAGCACGTAAATGGACACGTAAACATCTTGAGTTTTCTCGCTTCATTTCCGTGTCAATCTCACTTCACAATAGACGCAGATTCGTGTCATGGCCAGAGCTTCTGTCTGTCAGGTGACTCTAGATTTGTTGCTAAACGGCTAACATGGATTTTATTAAGAGAATAGCTGTGTTTATGTACATTGGGAAGGCTGATAAACAACGTTGATTCATTTGGTGTCCACTAGATCCATTCAGAAGTGCACTCTGTGAGTTCATCAACTCCTCCAGAAACTTAACCTGGATGATGGAAGCTTTCACCGGTGCTTCTGACAATCCCAGTTTTATGAACTGTTGTCGGTGTCGGCAGGAGGATTTTTCCCCGGGACACCAACAACAGGCGCGCGGTCATAATCAGGCTCCTGATTGGTTGCGCCCTACTCGCGCCGCTTCATTCGTGGGAATCGTGTCTTTCTCGCTGCCTCATACGCGCGTATTGTGCCGCGGGATGTCTATTCGTGCCTTTGCATTGACTTAACATGTAAATCACTCACGCTTGGTGCTTTATCTGCATCTGCTGTGAAAGCTAAAGTACGGTGGTCGAGAAAGGTTAACGCGCAGCAATTTAAGAAAGCACATGCAATAACAAAAAACACCGGCAGATTAAGAAACAATCTTCATCAATTTGACAGCACACCTGTAACAAATTCCCACAACAGAAACAACGGAAGAAACGCGCAGCAAATTATTGAAAACACAACGGAAGAAACGCGCAGCAAGTTATT
>CAIGQQ010004820.1:2810890-2822907 GCA_903798035.1 Danio albolineatus | reverse complement strand
TCCTTCCTTCCTTCCTTCCTTCCTTCCTTCCTTCCTTTCTTTCTTTCTTTCTTTCTTTCTTGTTCATTATCAATCTGTTTTGATTATCATTTTCCACAGGTGTTCCTCTTTTGATTGTTTTTTAATACCTTTTTTTCTTACAGTAAATCAGTTACCTCTCAGTTATCTATCTATCTATCTATCTATCTATCTATCTATCTATCTATCTATCTTTCTTTCTTTCTTTCTTGTTCATTATCAATCTGTTTTGATTATCATTTTCCACAGGTGTTCCTCTTTTGATTGTTTTTTTTATACCTTTTTTTCTTACAGTAAATCAGTTACTGTTTGGCTAAAACAAATATTTTAATTCATGCATAATATAATTTTTATCAACTCTGTAATGATCAATCAATAATGTTCTTCATTCTAAAATCAAAAATCAATAAATGCAGATGATTTTAGCCAAAGACAGTGACATTTCATATAAATTATGAATTATTAATAATCAATTAATGACTTTTTATTGTAATCATGTTCTGTGCCAAACAGTACCTCAAATAAAACATCCGCAGTCATCAACTAAATGATTAATACAAGGAACAGAGAACTTGGCATATTTTCTGCAGTCTGCTATTGATTGCTGTGACTTTTCTCACTGTGAAGCAGCACTTCTGCTTTGTGTGTGTGTGTGTGTGTGTGTGTGTGTGTGTGTGTGCGCGCAGCTGAGTGAGCAGATGACTGCTTGTACAGATTTGTCAGGCGTGTGTTGGGCTTCTCCGTGGAGAGATGGGGTTGAGACGCTCTGACATGTGTGTCCGACAGTGAGCCGCTCCGCTCACACACTTCACTGCCCAGCCTCCCCGATGGCATATACATTATGGAGCAGCGCCACACACAACACCTGCCTGTTAGTGTAATGAGACTTACCTGCCGTTCACTTGAAAAACAGCAACAGTTCCTGTGTCGAATCAGCAGAGGTGTTTCAAAAATTTATTTTATAGAAATGTTAAATGTTCTTTAAATGTTTTCAGACAACACCAGAAACTTAGACTAGAGTTTTAAAGTTTAACACAGCTGAAGATTATTATTATTAGCACTCCTGTCAAATTTAAATTGTTTTTCGAAGCGATGCTGAACAGAGCAAGGACATGTTCAATGCATTTTCTACTCTAGTTTTCTATTCTTATTTATTTTAGTATGGTTGGAAATAGGGGCGCCACGGTGGCGTAGTGAGTAGCACATTCCCCTCACAGCAAGAAGGTCGCTGGTTCGAGCCTCGGCTGGGTCAGTTGGCATTTCTGTGTGGAGTTTGCATGTTCTCCCCGTGGTTGGGTGGGTTTCCTCCGGGTGCTCCGGTTTCCCCCACAAGTCCAAAGACATGGTATAGGTGAATTGGGTAGGCTAAATTGTCCGTAATGTATGAGTGTGATTGAGTGTGTGTGGATGTTTCCCAGAGATGGGTTGTGGCTGGAAGGGCATCCGCTGCGTGAAACAAATGCTGGATGAGTTGTCGGTTCATTCCACTGTGGCGACCCCGGATTAATAAAGGGACTAAGCCGAAAAGAAAATGAATGAATGAATGAATGGTTGGAAATAAAAAAAAATTTATTAAGATTTTTTTTTTATTGACCACAAAACAAAGCACTGTTGTCCAATAACTTGCCTTGTTAACATAATTAACCTAGTTAAGCCTTAAATTGCACAAGATAAATACTGGTATCTTGCAATGAAAAAGTAATAAAATGTTGTGTACTATTATCTTGGTCATTAGAAATTTGTTATTAAAAATGTTATTTAAAATTGTGGAAATATTTTCTGCATTAAACATCATTTGGAAAATATCTGAAATATAACAAATTTCTAGAGTGCTAATAATTAATATTAATAAATAATACATGCATACATACACTAACTGGCCACTTTATTAGGTACACCAAACTAGTGCCGGGTTCGACCTCCTTTTGCCCTCAGAACTGCCTTACTCCTTCGTTTCAGACTCAACAAGGTACTGGAATGGATTTTGGTCCATATTGACATGATTGCATCACGCAGTTGCTGCAGATTTGTCGGCTGCACATCCATGATGTGAATCTCCCGTTCCACCACATCCCAAAAGTGCTCTATTGGATTGAGTTCTGGGGACTGTGGAGGCCGTTTGAGTACAGTGAACTCATTGTCATGTTCAAGAAAAAATTTGCGCTTTATGACATGGAGTGTTATCCTGATGAAATTAGCCATCAGAAGATGGGGACACTGTGGTCATAACAGGATAGACATGGTCAACAACAATACTCTGGTTGGTTGTGGTGTTGACACAATGCTCAATTGGCACTAATGAGCCCAAAGTGTGCCAAGAAAATATCCCCCACACCATTACACCAACACCAGCCTGAACCGTTGATACAAGGCAGGATGGATCCATGCTTTCATGTTGTTGAGGCCAAATTCTGACCCGACCATCCGAATGTCGCAGCAGAAACCGAGACTCATCAGACCAGGCAACGTTTCTCCAATCTTCTATTGTCCAGTGTTGGTGAGCCTGTGTGTATTGTAGCCTCAGTTTGCTGTTCTTAGCTGACAGGAGTGGCTCCTGCTGTGGTCTTCTGCTGCTGTAGCCCATCCGCCGTAAGGTTGGATGTGTTGTGCGTTCAGAGATGCTCTTCTGCAGACCTTGGTTGTATCGAGTGGTTATTTGAGTTACTGCTGCCTTTCTATCAGCTGGAACCAGTCTGGCCATTCTCCTCTGACCTCTGGCATCAACAAGGCATTTGCACCCACAGAACTGCCGCTCACTTGATATTTTCTCTTTTTCAGACCATTCTCTGTAAACCCTAGAGACGGTTGTGCATGAAAATCCCAGTAGATCAGCAGTTTCTGAAATACCCAGATCAGCCGGTCTGGCGCCAATAACCATGCCACATTCAAAGTCACTTAAATCACCTTTCTTCCCCATTCTGATGCTCGGTTTCAACTGCAGCAGATCATCTTGACCATGTCTACATGCCTACATGCCTAAAAGTTGCTACCATGTGATTGGCTGATTATAATTTTTTTGGATCAGATGTGCAGGTCTACCTAGCAAAGTATCCGGTGAGTGTATATGTGTGTGTGTGATAAAATTTTAGATTTTGTTTTTGTTAGTAAGTATTTATAGTTATATTTATTTGGCAGTTTATGAAATACTGTATCTCTTCTTTTTATCTGCACCAGGAATGAAATCAGGAAATATGAGTCGTCATTCTGAAGATCATCTTTTCATACTTTGTAATTCAACAAGGCCGTAGAGGTGAGATTTGTAGATTTTTTATTTTGCAATTGCATGGAAATGTTCTAACATGGCGACATGGTGGCGCAGTAGGTAGTGCTGTCGCCTCACAGCAAGAAAGCCGCTGGTTCGAGCCTCGGCTGGGTCAGTTGGCATTTCTGTGTGGAGTTTGCATGTTCTCCCTGTGGTCACGTGGGTTTCCTCCGGGTGCTCCGGTTTCCCCCGCAGTTCAAAGACATGCGGTGAATTGGTTAAGCTAAATTGTCCGTAGTGTATGCGTGTGAATGAGAATGCATGGAAGGGCATCCGCTGCATAAAACAAATGCTGGATAAGTTGGCGGTTCATTCTGCTGTGGTGACCTCGGATTACAAAAAAGGGACTAAGCCGACAAGAAAGTGAATGAATGAATGTTCTAACATGAGTTAAGTATCTACATATTAACATTTATTAATCAAATCTTTCAACTACATCAGCTGTGAATGATCAGATATTCCACTTCTGCATCTCTTTTTCACTCATTGACCCAGTACAAACACATCATTCAATGATAGGTGCTTTGTAAGGAGAAAACAAATGTGAAAAAACAACCAAAAAGCAATTTTTAGACCAATACGAGGAGAAAAGACCAGCCTTGCACTACAAACAAGTCTGCTTGTTAGTTCCTTTTGTTTGTCATTTATCCAGCATCATTATGGGATGTGATCTATTCGTTCCACAGTAACATCATTACCCGCTGGACTTTAGAGGCCAAAGTGTTTGTGTAAAACCAGGCCATCCCACAAAAGTCCAACACGTGCTGAAGGAAAACATATGTCTTCGATACAATGTGATCATTAGAAGAACCTCTGTACAGATCTACCGCTCTTGACCTTCATCATGGAGTTAATTTAGGTTTAGAAATTTGCTCGTGTGCCCTTTTGGTGGGCCAGTTTGAGTGAGGACACACCGGTAATGAAGCCCTTCGTTTAGTGCTAATGAAAACCAGCGCTCGTGGAGAGGATAATATAGACCTCCAGAGCTCCAGAGAGGTGGTGTGTTGCGCCCAAATATTCCAGAAACTTCATAAATAAAGAGAGGTTTTGACACTGAAGCATGCCTTTGCACCCGAGCCATTAAAAAAAGAAGGGAAAGGGTAAAAAAATGGTATTGTTATGGTTCCCTGGCTTTTGTTCTTCAGTGCTCAGGGGGCTCAGAGCACCATGCCCAGCACGGCCTCTCTCTGCTGGGGGCGGCGCCTCAGGCCATCCCTCCTCTTCCTCTGGAGCTCCACTTGCTGGATCTTTGAACAGGGACAAAAACACTGCACTGACCTGCTTTAGTATCTCATGTAGACTGCCTTTGACTACCAACACAATGTCTGCCATGCACTGGTATCAAAGCCAGCAAACAATTGTTTTTTCATGCAGATATAAAGTATTGCAAAACATTTCATTAATTATCTATCAGATTATTTCATGATGATTATTTTTTCCCCCTCAATCTTGCTTAGACTTTAATCTCTTCTCTGGTTGGTGTTTATTGGCAAAAAGGACGGAATCTAGCTGTGACTCTTATGAGATCACTGTCAACCCAGGCTCATTCTGAAAACCTACCCCTATATACATTTCTGGAGAGCACCAAATATAGGAGGTATGTTTTTTTTCAGCTTTTGTTTTCATGAATCCACCAGGGGTCGCTGTAGACTGACTGACTAATCGACTGACCCACCCTCCCCATCCCTAAACCCAACCGATAGTGTTTTAAAATGCACCGATAGACCAGCGTCCACCCACTTCCTTAAACCCAACCTACAGTTTTCAAAAGCAATCCAGAAAAAGAAAAGCTTTCGCCTGATTTTTACCACATTTTCAGATTTTACCACATTCTCACCCTGTTATTTACTTGTTTAATTTTTTTGGCTTTTGTTTTCGTCTGTTGACTTGCTTTCTGGAATCGTTCTTCACCAGACTCGAACCTCGTCGTTGTGGTCAACTCCTCTCTGCGTCTCAAGTCCGCTAACATACGTGGTGAGCCATCAGACAAACAGGTAATCCTTTTTGCACTGGTATCAAAGTCAACAAACGATTGTTTTTTCTTACAGATATAAAATATTGCAAAACATTTCATCAATTATTTATCGGATCATTTCAGGATTATTTTTTTTCACTCAATCTTGAATCAAAATAATTTCTCAGACTTTAATCTCTTCTCTGGTTGGTGTTTATTGGCAAAAAGGATGGGTTCTAGATGTCACTCTTATCAGATAGTCAATTCCCTATTGATCACGGTTTTACACAAACCAGGCTCATTCTGATAGCATACCTCTATATACATTTCTGGAGAGCACCAAATACGTCCCAGAAGGTTTGTTTTTTGCAGTTTTTGTTTTCGTGAATCCTCCAGAGGCTGCTGTGTATGCTTTTTGAGATCTCAAATTTCTCCTACGAGTGCTATTCACACCTGCTGATCTCAAGTAAATCCACCAGAGGTCGCTGTAGACTGACTTGACTGACTGACCAATCGACTGACCCACCCTCCCCATCCCTAAACCCAACCGATAGTGTTTTAAAATGCACCGATAGACCAGCGTCCACCCACTTCCTTAAACCCAACCTACAGTTTTCAAAAGCAATCCAGAAAAAGAAAAGCTTTCGCCTGATTTTTACCACATTTTCAGATTTTACCACATTCTCACCCTGTTATTTACTGGTTTATTTTATTTTTTGGATTCTGTTTTTGTCTTATCTGCTTCTGGAACCACTCTTCACCAGACTCGAACCCAGTTGTCGTGGTCAGCTCCTCTCTGTGTCTACATGGCAAGCTAACGGGACAAACCGATTGCAGCGGGAAAGTCGTCCACACGGAGGTAAGTGTGAAAATCGTCCACACTTAAGCTGGTAAGTGTGAAAATATATCGCTCCTTGATTCGTGCTCATAATCAGTTCGCCGTGTCCGTGGTGAAACTGTGTTTCGTGTGTGTAAAGTACACCCACCGTAAATTTCTAAGTCGTATACAAACAGACAAAGAAATGTCGTATCTGTGTCTGTCCTAATCACAGATTTTGTAATTGTACCCTCGTAAAACTACGAGTACGTTCTGTTTTCCTTTACGTTTTTGTAATTACAGATGCGTGAATTTTATTTACACACGAAATATTTATGACAGCCATTTTATTCCATAGAATAAAATGATTGCAGCGGAAAAGCAGTTCACACGGAGGTAATCGGTCAGCTGGTAAGCAGGAAAATAATATGGCGCTCTTTGATTCGTGCTCATAATCAGCTCGTCGTGTCCGTGGTGAAACTGTGTTTCGTGTGTGTAAAGTACACCCACCGTAAATGTATAAGTCGTATACAAACAGACAAAGAAACTTTATATCTGTGTCTGTACTAATCGCAGATTTTGGAATTGTACCTTCGTAAAATTATGAGTACGTTCTGTTTTCCTTTACATTTTTGTAATTACAGATGCATGATTTTTATTTTTGCACGAAATATTTATGACTGATTTTATTTCAGAGACAAACTGATAGCAGTGGGAAAGTCGTTCACATGGAGGTAAGCGGTCAGCTGGTAAGCGGGAATATAATGTGTCGCTCTTTGATTCATACTCATAATCAGTTCGTCGCGTCCGTGGTGAAACTGTGTTTCGTGTTTTTAAAGTACACCCACTGTAAATTTATAAGTCGTATACAAACAGACATAGAGATGTCGTATCTGTGTCTGTACTAATCGCAGATTTTGTGATTGTACCCTCGTAAAATTACGAGTACGTTCTGTTTTCCTTTACGTTTTTGTAATTACCAATGAGTGAATTTTATGTACGCACGAAATATCTATGACAGCGATTTTAAAAGTCGTTCATATGGAGGTAAGTGGTCAGCTGGTAAGCACGAAAATAATATGTCGTTCTTTGATTTGTGCTCATAATCAGCTCGTCGCGTCCTGGGTGAAACTGTGTTTCGTGTGTGTAAAGTACACCCACCGTAAAGTCGTTAATAAACAAAGAAATGTCGTATCTGTGTCTGTACTAATCGCAGATTTTGTAATTGTACTCTCGTAAAATTACGAGTACGTTCTGTTTTCCTTTACGTTTTTGTAATTACAGAATTTTATTTACATGCGAAATATTTATGACAGCGATTTTATTTCATAGACAAACTGATTGCAGCGGGAAAGTTGTTCACACAGAGGCAAGCGGTCAGCTGGTAAGCGCAAAAAGGAACGCCTTCATACCACCCCGTAGCGTTTGTTTAAAAAATGAAACACAGCCATACGTATACCACTGACTACATAATGTGCGGTCTCCAGAAACGTACATAGGACTACGTTTTCAGAATAAGCCTGCGTTGGAAAAATACAAACAAACAAACAAACACATTACCATCTGTGCCTTTCTTTGACTTCCTTTTGTAAAAAAAAACACAACATATTTTGAAAAGCATTGGTGTACAAACCGTCCTCACCCTAAATATCCAACGCTATCTCACGGCAATTCGTAACTTTGGATTTAGTGGCTTATTCGTATAAATTCGTACGATCTAATTCGTACAATTTAGTACGATTTGCTCATCATCCAATGACGGTTGCGTTTAGGGGTGGGGTCGGGTGCCACGCCTCCTTTTTAAAATCGTACATTTTCATACGACTGAAACCACTAAACTGGCAAAACAAAATGCTTACGTTTTCTCATGAGATCAGGCTGAAAGTTCTTGTTCCACTCTATAAATACAGTGTGAATGAAGTCTGGCTCAACATGAGGGTGAGTAAAAGATGACAAAATCAACATTGCGCTAGTGAGCAATCTCTTTAAAATGGCCAAATATGGTTGAAAACACCCAGGTAGTAGTGTTTCCTCTTACACTCCCTGACTAAAACCTGTATATGTGTGTGTGTTTGTGCGTGTGTCATAGTGACCCCACCTTATCCAGACCTGTTTCTTTCATGACTTCCTTCCTGCTTTTAGGGTTTTATCGTTTCCTCTGGGAGAAGACAGTTTAAGAGGGTTGTCTGATCGGTTCTTGAGTAATGCATGTACTAGATCAATCAATTAAGGCTCCGTTCTTCAATGTACACAAACTATAGATGTGCGTCTGTTGGTTTCAGACGAATTTTGGGACGGATAATGCAGCATCGCAACTGATTTAACTTTGCTGGACGGAAAAAAAATGGAGAGTGAATACGTGTGTATCGGTGTGCGTATTTGTGCATGAGAGAGCATGTTTGTGAGCGCCTTGATTGGCTTGTATGTTTTCTTTTCCTTTCATGTGTTTTTAGTCTCCAGTGCTTTGTTCCTTTTATAATTACAGCAGTGTTCTCCTCCGAGAGCTCTGGTTGCCGCGGTGAGGAGCGCACACACACACTCAGACACACACGTACGCACACACTCCCCTCTCTCCTGCAAATACCCATTAACGTGTAGAGCGAAAGCTGTCTGTTTATACCTTTTATACAGGGGCACAATTAAAACAGAGCGAGATCAAAAAGATATTGAAGTTTCCTTTTGGGGGGATATGGTTCAAAAATGCAGATTTAGATATTGATGGCGAGTCTTTTTTTTAATAATTAGGGAGATGATGATCGTTAAGCTACCTCAGCAATTCAGTGCACACACACACGCACGCACACTCATGCTGTTCCTACTTATAGGATTGCATTGAAGATGCATGTATGTCATTTTAGTGCTGTAAAAATGGCAAAACAGTTGCAAACATGCTTGTTTTTAGACGTGTTTCCTTAAATATACCATTGGTTGAATAATCCTACACTGCAAAGGCTTATTTTTGTCTTGTTTCTAGTCAGAATATCCAACGTTATCTTCTTAACTTTTTGATTTAGTGGCTAATTCGTATGAATTCGCGTGATCTAATTCGTACAATTTAGTATTATTTGCCTATCACCCAATGACGATTGGGTTTAGGGGTGGGGTTGGGTGTCACGCCTCCTTTTTTTTAAAATCGTTTATTTTTGTACGTCTGAACTCACTACACTCAAAAAATGATTACTGCTGCTTGTTCATATTACCTGTATAAAATGAGCTGAAACAGCACAATTCTTGTAATTACTTTGGCTAATTTATTTGTTTTACGTTCAGTCCACTTAAATTTGTAAACCATTAAGTTAACTTAAGCGTTTTGTGTTGGGACAACATGACGGAATTGTGTTAGTCCAACTACCAGGTTAAGGGATTTGTAGTTCCCAGCATGCTTTGCATGGGATAGAATTAAGCAAATTAAAATATTGACAATAAAAGAAATCTTAGATGTTTTACATTAATAGAAAGACTTGTTAGAGTTTAATATTTACTTTAGTTTGAAGATTTAGAAGATTTTCATATAATGTTTTGAGTTTTGAGGTTACCGCCTTGCAGAAGCACCCATTCTTTGGGTGTTCGCATTAGCAACAATGAAGTTTGTTGCTTTGTTCATTGAGCAAAAACTGTCCTAAAATGAGTTCTGAGATCTCAGTCAACTGAAAAATGTATGACACATACATGATATTATCAGACCTTTAAGTTTAAGTTAAATAAAAATACAAATATATTTAAACTTTTATTTGATAAAATCATGTTGGACCAACTCAATTGCATTTAATTGTGTAAATATATATATTTTTAGTTGGTGCTAAACAAATTTATTGGATGGAAATCCTGCCCTCAATTAAATTGAGTTCATCCAATGAGTTATTTTTTCGAGTGTAAACTGACAAAACGTAACATACTTATGTTTTCTTGCTATATCAGGCTGAGATAATGCAAGAAGCATTTTCTAGGCTAGCAAAACATAAGTTTTCAGAAATAAAATGCCAATATTAAGTTAGTTTTTCCTTAAAACAAGCAAAATAATCTGTCAATGCTGTAAGCAAAATAATCTTGATTTTCCTTTTGACATACAATTATTTCGTTTACCCCATTGGCAGATTATTTTGCTTGTTTAAAGGAAAAACCTACTTTATTTTGACCTATTTTTTCTTTTAAAAAAAAAGTTTTGCTTGTCTAGAAAATTCTTCTTGATATTGAATTTTTAGATATTTGGACTTGAAACAAGGCAAAAGATCTAAGTAAGAATTATTATTTTTTTTTTATCTAAGACTTGTGCCATTGGCTGAACATGTTGTGCTCTTTTAGTTTAAACAAATGAAGAACATTTTCTTACAAGCAGATTTTAGGAGATAATCCCCAAAATGTTTGGTTTTTAAACTTAATCGTGTGCTAAATGTATTGTATTTGAATAACACTTGAAAAAAAACTAAGCTTACTTTGAGTCTTTCTAGTCCAAATATCTAAAATATCTTAAAACAGGTAGCATTTTCTAGTGGAAAAGATCTCTTTTTATTTCCAGAAATAATATGTAAATATTAAGTGAGTTTTCCATAAAACAAGCTAAATTAATATGTAAGCAAAACAAATTATTTTGCTTATACCCCACTGACATTATTTGACTTCTTTTAAGGAAAAATCACTTCATTTTGATAATTTTTTTCTGAAGATTAAACAATATGTTTTCTTGTCCATAAAATTCTTCTTGATTTAAGAATTTGTGGATATTTGGACTAGACACAAGGCAAAAAAGTCTAAGTAAGAAAGCATTTTTGGCAGTGTACCTATAGCTTGTGCCATTGGCTGAGCATGTTTTGCTCTTCTATTTTAAACAAATAAAGACAATCTTCTAACAAGTCAGTCTAAAAACTTGTTTATATTTGTGTAAATCTTGGAAATGATCAAATTGTGACTTGAGCTTTAAAGATGAATGATTTGTGCATGCTTTGCTGACTTTTTATGCATATTTTAGGAGATAATCCCCAAATGTATGGCACTGAAGCTTAATCGTGAGCCAAATGTATTGTATCTGAATAACACTTGAAAAAAAGAAGAAGCTTGCTTTGAGTCTTTCTTGTCCAAATATCTAAAATATCTTAAATAAAGTAGCATTTTCTAGACTAGTAGAAATAATTCTTTTGTTTTCAGAAATAATAAGTAAATATTAAATGAGTTTTCTGTAAAACAAGCTAAATTAATATGAAAGCAAAACAAATGTATTTCAAAATGAAAGCAAAATGATTTTGCTAAGCCCCCACTGACATTATTTAACTTTTTTTTAAAGAAAATAATCACTTGGTTTTGATTTATTATTTCAGAAAATAAAACAATATGTTTTCCTGTGCATAAAATGCTTCTTGATTTAAGAATTTTTAGATTTTTGGACTAGACACAAGTCAAAAAAGTCTAAGTAAGCATTTTTGGCAGTGTACCTATGGCTTGTGCCATTGGCTGAGCATGTTGTGCTCTGTTAGTTTAAACTAATGAAGAAAGTTTTCTTACAAGAAAGAAGGCAAAAATTCGAAGTAAGAAATATTTTTTTGCAGTGTACCTATGGCTTATGCTGTTGCCTGAACAAATGAAGAAAAATTGTGTTGACTGTAAAAATGCTCTTCTATTTTCATCTTGTTTCTAGTCTAAATATGATAAACTTCTTAAATAAAGAAGCATTTTCTAGACAAGCAAAACATATTGTCTTGTTTTAAGAAAAATTTACAAAATTATTTTGCTTATCCATTGACAGATTATTTGGCTTGTTTAAAGAAAAAACTCATTTAAGAAGTTTATCATAGTTAGACTAGAAACAGGACAAAATTCTAAGTAGGAAGAGCATATTTTGCAGTGTGATGAGAATAAATGATGACATAATTGCCATTTTTGGGTAAACACTCCCTTTAACACAGCACTAGGGAACATAAAATGGTGTAAAATATGTAAAGAGTAAATTTACACTACATAAGTGATCAGTTTTG
>CAIGQQ010004820.1:2787633-2804009 GCA_903798035.1 Danio albolineatus | reverse complement strand
CCAAACCTTTATGAGTTTCCATTAAAGACTAAAGAAGATATTTTGAAGAAACCTGTAACTATTGACTTCCATAGTAGAAAGAACAAGTGCCATAGAAGTCAATAGTTACAGGTTTCCAACATTTTTTTAAATATCTACTTTTTTTGTGTTTAACAGAAAAAAGAAGTTCATAATTTTGAGTATTTGAGTATATTTTATGAATCATTGTATAATGTGTTTTATTTTTTGTATCGGTCACAAGTACAGCACTTTGGTCAACCCTAGTTGTTTTTTAATGTTCTTTATAAATAATGAATGAATGAATGAACTATTTCTCTCCCTAAAGCACTTCCAAACCTTTATGAGTTTCCGTTAAAGAAAAAAGACGATATTTTGAAAAACCTGTAACCATTGACTTCCATAGTAGAACAAACAAGTGCTATAGAAGTCAATAGTTACAGGTTTCCAACATTCTTCAAAATATCTTCTATTTTTGTGTTTAACAGAAGAAAGAAACCGATAAATCAGAGTTTTGAGTATATTTTATGGATCAGTTCTTAGTATAATGCACTTTATTTTTTGTATCGGTCACATGTACAGCACTCTGGTCAACCCTAGTTGTTTTTTAATGTGCTTTATAAATAATGAATGAATGTTTAAAACAAGTAAAGGGTACTCAAATGATGCCAGAACATAACTTTCCATTATTTAAAACAAAGTGAAACAAGCATAACAGAAGTAATGCATGCCAGCAAGCTAATTAAACCAGAAGACGAGTGCAGGGCCGAGCAGCTGAGATGATGAAGAGTGTGAGAGTTAAAAACTGAAAGAGCTAAAAGAAAAGAAAGGAGACAGAGGGGATTAAGCTGTGAGAGAAAGAAAAGGGAGGGCAAGAGAGAGAGAAAAACTGTCTGCTTGTGTATGTGTGTGTGTGTGTGTGAGATGTGGTGCACACTGGGAGTTCAGGTCCAACACGACGGCTAAGCTCCTCAGGGGGACTTTGGGCAATATCCTGTTAGAGTGGAATGCAAATCTGTGTGATTGTGACCAGGGGCCTGGCACCACAGTTCACATACGCACGCCTGCCTCGCTCTCTCACTGTCCTCCTTATCCCATCAAAAGCCCTTTTTTACCTGTCAGGTTTTTTTTCTCTTGCAAACATTTATAGAAACTGGCATGTTCAGTCCAGGTACTTGCGAAAAAAAAGAAAAAGTTTGAAAAAATGTGCAGCGAGCCACCTGATGTAGCACGGTTTAGTGAGGCCCAAGGGGGGCGCCCGTGGCAAGACTGACCTGAATAGTCCTACAAACAAAACTGAGATCTTTAGAGCATCCACTGGAAAAAGAGCCTGGTTTTTAAAGAAATAGTTCAGCCAAAAAAAAAAAAAGAAAAGAAACAAACATTCCGAGCTGTTTGAGGAGTTCAAAAATTTCTGCATATAAAAAGGTGTGTGATTTACTTTTGTGAAGTTTATTTATAAACTAATTTGGAGAGGATTGCGTGCTTATGATTGATCACAGCTGGTCCTGCATTATTCAATTTATGATTCACCAATCAGACGATTTCTAAGCCACTACACAGCAAAGTCCTCTGAGGAAAATTTACTCGGTTCAGAGTGTATTTGGTCCCTCTTTAAATTGAGTAAAAGTTACTCAGCAGCAGAGTTAAAGTTAATGGCTATTTCTCAATTCCAAGAACGCAGAGAACGGACTCGTGTTCCTGTGGAGAGTGGTCTTGCCAGGTCACATCAGAAGAACGAACTCGGGAGACCGCGAGGACAGATAACGCGTCCTGTGAGAAATGAGATGCTGCGTTCTTCCTGATGGTCACATGACCCTTGCGCGTCTTTAACCGAAAATTACTCAAACATTACAGCATTTATGCAGCAATTTATTGTTATCCCCCATTTCACAATATAAATCGTGCATAAAGACTTCAGAAATATACGCTGCACATCACAAATGAAATATTTTAATAGGAATTTCAACAAATAAACATCCTTAAAGTGTTTATTTTACTTAATTTATGTTTACTCTCACCGTCTCATTTAGGGGAGTTCCTGAGGTAAATAAGTATATCTCTGAACTTTAATAATAAATCTATATAAAATGCTGCACTTCCCACCTCCAGTCGCAATGACTTCTGGGACTTCTAAAGCGAGTTCGTGCTCAAGTCTGCATCGGTGCGTCCTCGATATCAAGAACTCCGGGAGCTTTCACGCGTCCTCCGTCTTGCGGTCTTGAGTATTGGAACTGAACTTCGGTGGATGATGATGATGTTACACGAGAACACGAGGACGCAAGACCGCTGAAGAACACAAATTGAGAAACAGCCAATGAGACAATGAAAGGATTAATTAAGAGATGATTGAGGACTGATGATGAACACCTGCTGTTAATAAGCATAAACAGAAGAGAAACACAAAACTTAAAAACTGACTTCAATCAGCAGCAGCAGATTCACTTATCACTCAAAGTGCTGTTTTTTTTCTTGTTGTTGTAAAAATTACTTAAATAGTTAATTCTCGTTAATATCACTATAAGGAATTTTGTTGAGTGTGGCAGAAATAAGGCCAAACAGGTTGGTGATAAGTAAAGCTGCTGTTTGTGGAGTTGCTTAATGATCCTCTGCTGAGATTTTAAGAGATTCAATGAGTTTTATTTCAGTTTATTTCATCTTAGGCTGTTACTGGTAAATGTAGTTTTGTGTTTCTCTTCTGATTTTGCTTATTAAAAGCAGGTGTTCATCATCAGTCCTCAATCATCTCTTAATTAATCCCTACTAATCATTGTCTCATTAACTTTAACTCTGCTGTTGAGTAACTTTTACTCAATTTAGAGAGGGACCAAATACACTCTGAACTGAGTAGATTTATTGTAAATCTGGTCTCATAACTAAGTCAACCTGTATACAATGTTCATAGTACATCCATCTGTAAATATCACCATAGTTTTTCTATAACTGCACCTTATAATTTGTACCTGTATTCTGCACTTGCTGCTATTGCACTTCTGGTTAGACCTAAACTGCATTTCGTTGCTTTGTACTTGTACATGTGTAATGACAATAAAGTTGAATCTAATCTAATCTTTACTCAGGATTTTGCTGTGTATAAATACCCTAAGCTCCATGTCACAGCCATCTTCGTTTTGAAGAATCCCCCCTTCCACCCCTACTCCTCCTCCTTTCCTAGATGGGTGGCACGGCGGCCCAGTGGTTAGCACTGTTGCCTCACAGCAAGAACATCTCTGGTTGCAGTCTTTACCAAGCCAGCTGACGTTTCTGTGTGGAGTTTACACGTTCTCCCTGTGCTCACGTGGGTTTCTCCCTGGTTCCCCGGTTTCCTCCCACTGTCCAAAAACATGCAACTTAAGTTAATTGACTAACCCAAATCAGCACCATAGACATGCTTCTAGTAAGTACTTATCTCTTCATATCAATCACTCTCTGTTCATTAGCTACCCGCAGGGGAGTTCTTGAGATCTACCTGAGCTCAAACTCCCCTCTCACCTTGCAAACAGGAGGGAGCCCCGGGCTCGAGGATCTTATGAGTTCAGGGCTCTCTCCCGGGACAGCATGCCAAACACGCTTTAACTCTTGAAATTATACTTATGCTGTATGTAGACCCACACACATATTTGTTTGCGTCCATCGTTCAGTGAGTCCATCAGTGAGTTGGTTGTGCCCGACTGAGCTTGGTTTCTCTCAAGGTTTTTTCCTTCACTTTCATCAGTTGGTGAAGTTTGTTCCTCGCCGCTGCAGTCACTGGCTTGATTGGTTTAGGACCTGAAGAGCTGCGCATCGATGGATTCAGTGTTTGAACTCTCAGTAGTGAATATTAAACCACACTGAACTGAACTTCAACACTGAAAACTGGACTGACACTGTTTCAATTTACTAAAACTTCTATGCTAAGCGCTTTGACACAATCTAGATTGTAAAAGCGCTATACAAATAAAGATGAATTTGGTGTGCATGCGACGATTGCCACTTTCACACCTGCCCAAACGAACCCCACCAAAAAGCCAAAAGAACTCTGAATCCTTTTAACCAAATTAATATGAGAATTTTTCAATCCGTTGTGACATTTACGCTCTTTATTGTGCTTTTATTGCAAGGAGAAGAGCAGCATGAAAATAATTTAAATGTTCAAGAAACCCTGGAGTACTTTTGAGTACAGATGTGTGTGTGTGTGTTGAGCATCGGTTAAGACAGCGTTAGCTCCTGCACTGCTATCCACTGTGTCTGCATTCAGACCCGGGGATTGAGGAGGAGAGAAGTCCTCCTCATTTATAGTGTTTACATAAACACCATTATCTTTATGATGATATAACAGATTGTGGTTATGTGCATGTGAAATTACGAATATCAAATGCAGCAGGACATTAAATTACTGTTTATTTCTTTGCATTTTAAATTTGTCAACTATAAAATTATGGGTCTCCTCGCGGTTTGTGTCTCATTTTGTGAGCCGACTGTTTGCTCCACTCTTTTTCCCCCTGCACTGCTGGCCACACCCACTCCCACATCTGCCAGCAGAGCTCCACGCCCATCTCGGAGCATTTTTTTTTGAGGTAGACTTGACCTGAAAGAGGGGGGTTTCATGGCCCTTTAAAAGTGCTTTGGACTAATATAAGAGCAATTGAAGAAAACTGAAAAGAATACTGTATTTATGTGGTAGTGTTTCTCATGCCATATTTCATACCACAGCTTATAAACAAAGCCAAGACACTTGTAGAATATAAACGAGATTAAAAAAACGTGTCTAAGTTTCACGGATAATTCAAAGAAATGGCATACGAGACATTGATTTAATTCAGGGGGTCTCAACCATTTTTTCTCTTTTGGGCTCACTTCTTTCTACGATCAACTTTTGAAGGCCCGTCCGTCTGACATTTTCTCTAAAACGTTTGTATGAAATGCTCATTTAAACACACACACACACACACACATGCACACATGCTTACACACACAGTATATGTTTTACACAGCGGATGCCCTTCCAGCTGCAACCCACTACTGGGAAACACCCATATACACATTAATTCACACACAAACACAACGCTCAATTTAGTTTCTTCAATTCCCCTATAGAGCATGTGTTTGGACTGTGGGGGAAACCGGAGCACCCGAAGGAAACCCACATCAACACGGGGAGCAGGGGCGCCTCTAGCAATTTTGGGCCCCATGAAAAAATATGAGGATGGGCCCCCTACTACCAAGCTAGCTATCCAAACTCTTTGTCTGCAATGTAGTTATACTGACGTATGCATTTTATTATTGATTTTGTCCACTACTTATCAGTATTTAGTAAGAGAACGGCCATGGCTGGAGCTAGCAGATGATTTATTGTTCAAATGTAAATGTAGTACAAAAAAAGGAACAGTAAAATATTCACTGAAGATTTTACATTTCTAAACACACAAAACACCAATGTGTCACTATTTAAATAACTGTACTGCAATAGTGTCTCATACAATGTGCAATACACTTTGATTGAGGATTTTGCAAGCAAGAAGGCCAGGCGTTTGGCACTTGGAACTTAAGTCACTGTCAGGTTAATCAACAGACCGTTTCAAATGTATTTATGTTGTGTTTATTTGGTTTGCTGTGTGCTGGATTTTGCACTCTGTTAATATAAATTTGTTTACCTTTTTTGATTGTGGATTTTGCCGGCAAGAAGGCCAGGCTTTTGCCATTTAATTAATGGTCAGTTTAAACAAAAGAACATTTCTTATTTATGGGTCTCATTGTAGTATAATTTTGTGTCTTATTGATTTAGTGTATAGTGTGTCATTTGGGATGCAGCTAATAAAATAAATGACCAAAATACCAAATAATACCTGCATGAGTATAACCGCATTCACCATCAGGAGGCGCTATAATCACTCTCCTTGGGGAATTTTCACAATCCAAAATAAATAAAGTTATCCATCACGTGTGCCTGATAGCTCCGCCCCTTCTGTTACGTGCGCAAAGCTGCGGACGTTGAGTGTGTGAAGTGTCCATCATTACACACTTCATATTACCGGTGGAATGAGTGTATCATCCGGGTAATTTAAGTGCACTTATTATTTGTAGAGTTTTCATCGCTGCTGACATCACTGCTTTGACAGTTTACCTGACGATCGCACTTAAAGCATCAACTCTCTTCCCGCTACTGACGGACTGAACCATACAGCGAAAGGAGGGGGGGTGCAGTTTGACAGTGACAGATATGACAGACACGAGGGGCAGATATAAGCTGTATTTTTATTTTTTATTTCTAATAAATTGTTTTACTTGTAATTTAGAGATACATTCATAATTTACATTACATTATAGTACTGTTATTAATTATAAAGCAGATCTCTGTGGGCCCCCTAAAGTGCATGGGCCCTTAGAATCGTCCTAACTTTCCCCCCCTTAGCGGTGCCCCTGACGGGGAGAGCATGCAAACTCCACACAGAAATGCCAACTGACCCAGCCCAGACTCGATACAGCAGCCTTCTTGCTGTGAGGCCGCATTACTAACCACTGAGCCATCGTGTCGCCATACTGAATTAAATAAGACTGAAATGTACGTATTTATTTTTACTCGTCTGCAACATTCTGATTTGTTTGTCTTTTTCGCAGCATGGGAAAAATAACAACATCACGGACATTCTTGAAGAGTGCTTTGGCTCAACATCAAGGTAAGCCTGATTTTTACAGCACTCCTGTTGTCTTATGTTCTCACATTCTGTCATATTTGTGCAATTACGGGAAAGCTCTTAAAGCTCTGATCTGCTGCGTGGTTTGTGACTTTTTCACTCCGGAGGTGTTTGCTGAGGTTGGTTCCAGGCTGGAGTCTGTTGAAGGTAAAGGATAAAAAGCCGAGACACTTTCATCTGTGGTTGATATTGTTCAGTCATCTTAGTCATGCTTTCCTCTCCCACGTCTCCGTGAGTCACGCCGGCTCTTTTTTAGGTTGCCCTCTTATTTAAATGACCACCAGGAAGAAGTGGGAACGCGGCGGTTTACAAACGGACGTTTATGCGGAGGAAACGATGCTGGGTTTTTTTTATTAGAAAATACCAAAGGAACCGTCTGGGACGCTCTTCAGAAGAGTTGAGAGGCTCCGTTTCAAAGGGCCTCTCCGCTGGCAAACTCTGATAGGAACTGATCTCAAGTGCATGTTGGGAAACATGTTTGAGTCTAATGGGTTAATTAGCCGCGAGTGTTGCTCTGTCTGCTGAGATTTAGACTGCCATCGCAGCCAATGTCTTAACACTGCCGTTTAAGAGGCTGATCTTTGCTTTAAAGCAATATTCTGGGTTAAATACTTCAGCTGTGTCAACAGACGTTGATTAATGCGGGAAATAATTTTCTCCCGTCTTTCAGAAACACACTTGGAGAACTTGGCAAAAAATGTTGCAGTACGTCTTAAAATAAAGATGCGTTTATATCTCATATATTATGCAACAAGGCAAATTAGCCAAGCAAATTTGTATAATAAAAACAAGACAGAAAGGGTTTCAGCGGTCTGAACTATTATTTTTATTTTCTCATTTTCATTCATTCATTCATTTTCTTGTCGGCTTAGTCCCTTTATTAATCCGGGGTCGCCACAGCGGAATGATCTGCCATTTTCTCATTTTCAGTAATATTTATTTATTGTTATTTTTATTTATTTATTTTTAAAAATGTATTTATTTTAATTAATCAATTAATTAGATTTTTTTATGTATTTAATTATTCATTCATTTAAATTTTACTTATCTATTTAAATTTTATTTATTTATATATTTTAATTGTATTTATTTATTTATTTAAATTTTATATGTTTATTTTAATTTTAAATATTTAAATATTTAAATATTATTTATTTATTTATTTAAAATTTATTTATTTATTTTAATTATTTTATTTTAGTTAATTAATTAATTTTTTATTTTTTATTTTAAATAATTTATTTCCATTTTATTTATTTAATTACATTTAATTTAATTTAATTTAATTTAATTTAATTTAATTTAATTTAATTTAATTTAATTTAATATTTATTTTAATTTAATTAATTTATTTTTATGTAATTTATTTATTTG
The DNA here is from genome assembly GCA_903798035.1 of Danio albolineatus. Classification (NCBI taxonomy): domain Eukaryota; kingdom Metazoa; phylum Chordata; class Actinopteri; order Cypriniformes; family Danionidae; genus Danio; species Danio albolineatus. Next base: position 2,795,964 of record CAIGQQ010004820.1, on the reverse strand, counting down.
TATTAATTTTTTTATTTTAATTTCATTTATTTATATTTATTTGAATTAATAAATTTTATTTTTATTTATTTTATTTTTATTTTATTTTGTTTATTCAGTTATTTTAATTAATGAATTTTTAATTAATTAATTTTATTTTAATTTTATTTTTTATTTTAATTTTATTAATTAATTTTATTTTATTCAATTTTTTATTAATTTCCATTTTATTTATTTTAATTTTATTATTTAACTTTTTTTTATTTCATGTATTTGTTTATTTTAATAAAAAAATAATTTTTATTTTAATATTTAAAATTTTATGCATCTGTTTATTTATATTTATTGTTTTTTTTCTGTCATTTTTATTTGCTTATATTTGGTTTATTGTCTTGTTTGTGAATTAAATAAACTAAATTGGCAGTAGTATATGAGTGTGAATGTGAGGGTGTATTGGTGTTTCCCAGTACTGGTTTGGAGCTGGAAAGGCATCTACTGTGTAAAACATATAGTGGATAAGTTGGCAGTTCATTCTGCTGTGGCAACCTCTGATGAATAAAGGGCCTAAGCCAGAGGAATTAAAAGGAACAATAATCTCATACTGTCCTCATACTGTCCTGCAGGATTCATTTTAACTACAAACTGCAATCAAACATATATTAAAGAATGTTTTTGTAATTACCAAAAAAAAATACACTGTAAAAAATATCTATTAATGAACAATTTACATATTTTTTTGAATTGTATTATGGGATGTTGATCATATCGACTTCTCACATATAACATCTGAGAAAGAAATAAGTTCTGGCAGTTTTTTGTAGAGCAGTGGTTCTCAAACTGTGGTACGTGTACCAATAGTGGTACGCAGGCTTCCTTCTAGTGGTAATGGGAGAAATCGCTGTATAATTAAAGTTGAAAAATGAACACACTTTTAACCCTTTGATGTAAACGATAACACGGACGTGATTAGTAAATTAATTTTAATAGGCTACACCTTTTATTTTGTTTCCAATTTTCTAATGTTTGTTATGCATTCTATCATTTGAAGCAATATTTGTAACGGTTGTTGGGGGCGCATCTCTCATTTTTATATCCCAATGTTGACAGGTATAGTTTAAACACTTGCTTTTCTGACACACAAAGTGCTGTAATCAGATCTAATTTCTAATTTAAATATGTAAATCCAATTAATATATTTAAAATATAAGTTAATGTTTAGATTTTAAAGACATACAAATAAGTCATATATACATGCAACATATGTTTCAAAAATAGTTTATTTATGAATATGTTGACATGTAGCCTATATGAGGTCCAAGGAACTTGATGAGTAGGCTGCTTTACGATCATACTTTTTTTATTTATTTAAATAAATTAAAATAAATTGAATTAAAGTAAATAAATTAATTAAACTAAAATAAATAAATAAAATTGAAATACATAAATAAGTAACATTTAAATAAATTGAATTAAAATAAATAAATTAATTAAACTAAAATAAATAAATAAATAAATAAAATTGAAATACATAAATGAGTTAAATTAAAAATAAATTGAATTAAAATTAATTAATTAATTAAACAAAAAATATATAATTGAAATACATAAATGAGTTAAATTAAAATAAGTTGAATTAAAATAAATAAATTAATTAAACTAAAATAAATAAATAAATAAAATTGAAATACATAAATTAGTTAAATTAAAATAAATTGAATTAAAATAAACGAATAATTAAACTATAATAAATAAATAAATAAAATTGAAATACATAAATTAGTTACATTAAAATAAATAGAATTAAAATAAATGAGTTAATTAAAATAAAATATAAATATTTAATATTTAAATACATAAATTAGCTAAATTAAAATAAATTGAATTGAAATTAATTAATTAATTAAACTAAAAAACATAAATTAAAACAATTAAAATTTTATTAAATCAAAAGAATTTCTCGCAGTATTTCCTAAAATATTTTTTTCTTCTGGAGAAAATCTTATTTGTTTTATTTCAGCTAGAATAAAAGCAGTTTTAAATTTTTTTTAATATGTATAATATATATAATATTTTATTAGCCCCCTTAATTAATATTTGTTTTGGATTGTCTACAGAACAAACCACTGTTATATAATGACTTGCCTAATTACTCTAATTAACCTTGTTAAGCCTTTAAATGTCACTTTCAGCTCAATACTAGTATCTTGAAAAATATTTAGTCAAATATTATTTATTGTCATCATGGCAAAGATAAAAGAAATCAGTGATTAGAGATGAGTTATTAAAACTAATATGTTTAGAAATGTGTTGAGCAAAAATCGTATATATTTACATTAAAACATTTAAAAAAGTGTTTTCAGTGTTTTCTGTCATCATCATCATCATCATCTTGTGTTCTGCTTCAGCAACTCGAGCTGCTCTTCTTCTCCTCGTCCTCCAGTTTCCACACAGTTCAGAGACGCCAACGGCCGACGCTCCCAGTGTACACGCGTTGCTTAGTAACCAGCACACTGGGACTGTAGTGCAACACACAGAGGCACAGGATGCAGAGCGTACAGAAAAACACACGCTCAGAGCCCACGTGTGGACGGCAAACTCCAGACGCTCCTGTAGATGTTAAAGGAGACCTGTTATTCCCCTTTTTACAAGACGTAAAATAAGTCTCTGATGTCCCTAGAGTGTGTATCTGCTCAAAATACCACACTGATGATGTTTGATAACTTTTAGGCTTTGATGTTAATTGTGGGGTTTTGGTGACTGTCGCTTTAAATTCAAATGAGATTGTGCTCTTTTTAAAAAGAGGGCGGGGCTACATGTGTCAGCATAGTGGCTGATTCAAAAACAAGACTAACGTCATATGCTAATGAGGGAGAGATGCTCACTAGTGGGAGGGGCTTTCACCATTTGATGACACGTACAAAGGAAGAATGTCAATCAAAGTGTTTCTGCAGACTGTGTGATTATAAAATATATGAATACATTTTAACCATTAGAAGCTGGTTATATTCACACACTGCTGCCACACAAGTAAGGGATAATCAACGGCTTGCTGTGCGTTAAAGGATTTTAATGCACGACGTAGAGGCCTCCGCGAAGTGCATTAAAATCTCTTAACGCACGGCAAGCTGTTGATTATCCCACTTATTTCATGGTCATCTGCCAAGGTAGGCCTAAGATTAAAATAGTTTTGCTGTTTGCAGCGCAATATTTGTCAGATTTATTTATTTATTTTTTTGTCAGTTTTTTACATGTTAGATTTTCTAGTCCCTCCGCTGAATCAGCTGTGACAGGCTGACAGAGAGATAGAGAGAGCGTGTGTGTGCTGTTTACACCTGCTAATATTATTAGGATGCGATTTCATCAGTCCGATCACAAGTGGACAAATAAGACATTCGCAGTCACACCTTTCTTTTGTCTTTCTACCACTTCTCTGACGAGGGAGGATCTGTATAATAGCTTTTTTCCCCATTAACATTATCTTAAATACTGCAGAAGCTGGCATACCTACTGTACAGTGTAGCAGAATTTCCGCAATTTATATTTCATAATAAACATACAAATCTTATAAAAGGTACCATATCAATTAAATACACATTTTCAAGTCGAGTGTACTCTAGAGTCTTTGAAACAAAAAAGTCTATTTCAGAAATCTCTGCTGTTTAATATAGGTGAATTTTGCATAATGAAGAAACATATCAGGACAGGTAGGAGAACATTCTGCTTTATTTATCTTCTTTAAAACAAAAGCAATCAGCCAAACACGCAGGATCAGTGGAATATTACATTATTTACGCTCATAGATTAATTATGAATCTTATCTTTGTGATCTGCCAAAAAAATACACCTGAGAAAAAAATAATTACAGACATTTATTACAGACATTTACCATAAAATAACGTCCGGTAAATTACAGACATTTACTGTAAAACGACGGCCATTAAATTATAAACATTTACCATAAAATAACGTCCGGTAAATTACAGACATTTACTGTAAAATAACGGCCATTAAATTACAGACATTTACCATACAACAATGGCCAATAAATTACAGACATTTACTGTAAAATAATGGCCGTTATATTACGGACATTTACAGTACAATAACGGCCAATAAATACAGACATTTTACCATAAAATAATGGCCATTAAATTACAGACATTTACCATTAAATAACGGCCATTAAATTACAGACATTTACCATTAAATAACGGCCATTAAATTACAGACATTTACCGTAAAATAATGGCCGTTATATATCAGACATTTACCACAAAATATTAGCCGTAAATTCTAGACATTTACTGTAAAATAAGGGATGTTAAATTACAGACATTTACCATAAAATAATGGCCATTAAATTACAGACATTTACCATACAATAACGGCCATTAAATTACAGACATTTACCGTACAATAACGGCCATTAAATTACAGACATTTACCATACAATAACGGCCATTATATTACAGGCATTTACTAGGGCTGTAACGATACACCAAACCCACGATTCGGTTCGTATCACGATTTTTGACCCACGATTCGATTCGTATCATGATTTTTTTTCGTGAAGGGTGGGAAACTTTTTTTTTTTAAACAATATTTTTCATTAAATAACATTTGAAAAATCTTTATAAACTGAACACCAAAGAACAAGATTAACCATGCAAATTATTAACTATAAATAGCCAAATATAAAATAAATAAATAGCCAAAGCTATAACACTTCTGTTTTTTTGTAACAAAATACTGTTGAAAAACAAACAGAACTAAACTCCATTGTGGAGATGATTCGAGCATGTTGAAAATTCTTTTTCAATCAAGTTTTCTTACATTTTATACAAAGCGCACAAGAATGAGGCTGCCAAAATGGGCAATGCAGTAAAAAAAAACTAAATCGAGCGCAGAAGTCAGACGAACAGGTGCAGCCATCAATTAGTGATGCATATAAGCGATGCACAAAATATAGGAGGGACAATGTGAGTTGGAACAAATGCACTGATGCAGTAACCAAGAATCTCTGCGAAAAAAATAGTGTCTTTCAATACTTTTTTTTTCTTTCGGAGGCCTCGTAACCACACCCGACAGCTATAATGAATTGTCCGGACGTACATATTTCTCCAAAACAGCTATTCTACGAGCCTACAAACGTATCCGTGGTGAGCTGCAACAGCCCAATTCCACCACAGTCGAGTATTTTTCACTTACAACAGATGTGGTCGAGTACAAAAATGACACTTTACATGTCGCTAACTTTCCATTTCATTGACACGGAATGGACACTGGCGTCAAAATGCCTCCAAACTGAACCTAGCTGTGACCAACACAATTGAGAAGATGGAGAAAGCCCGCACGGACCGTGCCCTTTCTGCTGTGAACTATTAAATTCTTATTTTCCCCGGAGCGGAACACATTTTCCCCGCACAGTTGGACAGGCACAAACAAAAATATAATTCATACATTTTTCTTGGAAAAAAAATATCTTTTTGAAACGAATTTCGTTAGGTAAAATTTGTTTCTTAATTTTGATGTAGTTTTGGTTGGTCAGTTAATTACTAGATAAAAAAAGAATAATGAATAACCTTTGCGGTGATGCGCTTCAAAACAAGCGCGCTATATGCTTCAGCGCCAAAACACAAGTTGCCGTGAGATTGTGTTGGTTTGGTAAATAAAATAGCCTAAATAAAATTAAAGTTAAATATTCATAGTTTCAGAGAAGCCCATATTAAAGTCGGGACATCTGGTGAACGCCCATCCCTCTCTGTGCAGCCAGATTAACAGTGTGAGCAAAGCATCTTATATGCGGTAAAAATAATACGGCCGCTTCGACAGCATTGGCAATGTTTCGTTGTCTGTTGTCACGGGAACTTTTAATATGCTGATCTTCCAATCTATCACAGCCTCTTTACGTATTCTGTACTTTACGTATCATCTGTATGTTGGTCGTGTTGCCTGTCACTTAAAGCACTTACGGCATATTGTGTGGGTCTTGTCGAGCAATTGCCATCCTTTATCTCCACTGGGTAGCCGAAATGTTGCCATACTGCTGACTTATATGAAGAGGGAGGGTCCGCAATCTTGCCATGTTTCCTCACGTTCTTCTTCAACTAGCTCAACTTTTGCAGGAAGGCGTTACATGATTGAAAAGTTAGTCACGGGTGTGTCGCGATTCTTCCTTATCAAATCGCGACACAGGATCGTGGATCTTAGTGTCGCGATTTCGGTTTCATATCGCGTATCGTTACAGCCCTAACATTTACCATAAAATAACGTCCGGTAAATTACAGACATTTACTGTAAAATAACGTCTGGTAAATTACAGAAATTTACTGTAAAATAACGTCTGGTAAATTACAGATATTTACTGTAAAATAACAGCCATTAAATTATAGACAATTACCATAAAATAACGTCCGGTAAATTACAGACATTTACTGTAAAATAGAGGATGTTAAATTACAGACATTTACCATAAAATAACATCCGGTAAATTATGGACATTTACTGTAAAATAGGGGATGTTAAATTATAGACATTTACTGTAAAAAATAAAAATTTAATTTTCTTAAAATTTCTGTAATTTACTATCTGTTTTACCACCTGCACCTGGAGAAAACCCAAGCCAACACGGGGAGAACATGCAAACTCCATATAAAAATGCCAACTCAACCAGCGGCCGTCCTGCTGCGAGTCAACAGTGCTAACCACTGAGCCACCATGTCGCCATAAACATTTATGTATCTTATTATTCAGGCATATAATAATAGTTTGTATGTTTATGTCAAATGCGTTATAAACTCATCTTCATCCAGTTTTCATCCAACGATATTGACTTCACAGCCTCTAAACTGACAAAATACTTACATTTCCTCATGAGATCAGGCTGGGATGGCCCATATGATATGTTCCTGTGAAAAACAAAACATCGTCAACATGTTTGCCTGAGAGTCGAGTATCTTATGAACATTTTATAGATCAATTCACATGCAGGTGGAAAATAAGCTGCTCAGACTTGCTCTCACTAGCGTTGTTAAAACTTTGAACGTGTCATGTGTCTGTAAGAAACTCTGACCGCTAACAAACTTCGGTGTACTTGCAGGTTCACACAATCCCCTCGGTTGCAGCGCCCCGTGGATGGATCACAGATGTCATCTGGTTGTCTCAATTTGTGTAGTTTGGACTTTGGCCGTCCTCACCCCCTCCAGCTCAAAGGATAAAGCCGGATCAACAGCACATCCCTTCCAGCATCAAGGAGGATACAGAGACTTCCTGCGCTCTCTGTGTCCAGAGCGAAAGATACGGCAGGTCACTTTTACTTATACAACACTTTATATGACTCCACAGAACACAATCAAGTACTATATTTAACTTGTAGACCACAAAACCAGTTGTAAGTGATTAATGCACCACCTGAAAGTTGTGTAAATATTTTTCCATTGATGTATACTTTGGTAGAATAGGACAATATTTGGCTGACATACAAGTATTTGGAAAATCTGGAATCTCAGGGTTCAGAAATATACAAATACTGAGAAAATCAGCTTTAAATGTGCTGTATGTAAGTGTTTGACTCTTTTAAAGCATAACAATACCATAATATGTTTCAGATATTTAATAAACATGCTAAGTGAACATTCATGTTTATCATAAAGACAATGTTGAAGTCAGATACTCTGCTTTGAAAATATGCGTTAACGCTGGAACGCTGTCTTTGTTTTGGTCATTTAACCCGCCCAATGCCAGTTTAGCCAATTATATTTCAGCACCCCGAGTTGCCTTAGTGGAAAACGATGCATTTGATTCGTTCTGTTATGAAGGCTCTCAAAGTATGCGTCCGCAACGACAGTAGCAGTCCTGAAATGGGACGCAGATTCAGAGTTTCACATGAGGTAATTATGTGGTTAAACAAATAATATAAACATTATAAACAATTATTAAATTACAGACATTTTTACCGTACAATAACGGCCATTAAATTACAGACATTTACCGTAAAATAACGGCCATTAAATTACATACATTTACCGTACAATAACGGCTATTAAATTACAGACATTTACCGTAAAATAATGGTCGTTAAAATACAGACAATTACCGTACAATAATGGCCGTTAAATTACAGACATTTACAGTACAATAATGGCTAATAAATACAGACATTTACCATAAAATAACGGCAGTTAAATTACAGACATTTACCGTAAAATAACGACAGTTAAATTACAGACATTTACCGTACAATAATGGCCGTTAAATTACAGACATTTACAGTACCATAACGGCTATTAAATTACAGACATTTACCGTACAATAATGGCCGTTAAATTACAGACATTTACCGTAAAATAACGG